>JABFOV010000742.1:0-32497 GCA_022817685.1 Aradophagus sp. ZL-2020
ATGTTAAACATACGAGATATTCGTCGGAAGGTGGAGCCAGGGCGTTTAGGGTGCGGCCCCCGAAAAAACTCCGAGGGTAGTTACGTCTTGCGGTAGGGGTTAAAATGACGTAGGTCTGGTATCTTTTGACCGACACGCCGGCAACGGGTGCGACGAAGACGGCGAAAAAAGAGGTCGACGATAGCGAACGAGGGATGGTTTCAATATAAGGCAGCTGGCGCCTCGCACGCGGATCGACAATATTTTTCGCTCGGCGGAGGAGCCCCGCCGTACATTCGGCGACAGACGTATTGCACGCATAATGGGAGTTAACGATTTCGTTTATTTACCAACTGAGGCTGTAATCTCGATCTCAGGATGGGAGACGAAATGACGCTGCAAATGCGCGTCATCCGAGGAAATTTATTTTATTTTTTTATTATTTATTTTATTCTCTTTTTCGAGAAAGTTTAGTATTAAAAAAGTTATTTATTCAAAATTTATTTAAAAAAACAATGGTACGTAATTAAAAGCATACTTTTTCCAAAATCAATAACCTTGAATGAAAATGAGCAATAAATAATGTATATACATACAACGGAGTGAAAAATGTTGAATTTAAAATGTTCATTCGAAACTAAACGCGTGTGCAGACAAAATGGCTTTCTTCGATCGAAAGAAAGAGGCGACTAAACATTCCGGTGTAAACATCGACGCTTTGGAGCCGCGCGGCAACAAAAGCACCGTCGGTGTTTCCGGCCGGCCGTGCGCTACTCGAGGGAACAATGCCGGACAAGCGGGCGACCGGGCCCGAAAGTGGCGAAAACCCGTGGAAACGGCGTGGTGCGCGTGTCCTGCCAGCGGGCAACGGCTCCGCGGCGCCGTTGCCGCGACAAAGGACGGACGGCTACCGCGGGCGAGAAAATAGCCGGCGATTTGTAGGACGCCGAGTGACGGCGCCATTGTGACCCCGGCACGGCGAATGGCGTCAAAGGCGAGCCGGCACAATGCGCGGCAGCTGCCGGCCGCGCGACTCGCGGCCGCAAATTGCGACACGCGATCGGCCCGGTCAAGACCGCAAATCACCTGCGGAACGCCAATCGGGCGCCCAAGATGGCGGCCTAACGAGGGCTCCGCGCTCCCCCGGGTCCCGTCCAGCCCTTTGTCGACGTCGCCGCGCCGCCGGACATGTGTCTCCGCGTCCGAGTGCCGATGCCAAGACCCCGCCGAGAATTAAGTGCTGTGAGAAACACGCGTCTCTCCGCAATTCATCCGCTCGTCTTTCACAAACGCCTCGCCTGTATTTTGCCTTCGGACTCGAGTTATAACTTTGTTCAACGTTGATGTCGCATCAAGTAGGATAACACGGCGCGTATAAAGATGTGCAGCTGCTTTTTAACGTTTTCTTTGTCAGCGAATCGAGCCTTGGAAAAGTTTCCAGTCAAGATCGTTGAATAAGCTCCTTTTTTTATAAGGTCTGTATTTTGGAGAAGTGAAGAAACTTGCAACGTAATAATGGATTTTGAATGTTCTCGCGCGTATTTATTTTTCACTGCGAGGATAGTGTTCGACAACAATTTTTATTTCTTGCTTGTTATTTTTGAAACTTATTTGTACAGAACAGATCTTTCAAGTATGGTTTCGAGGTGTAATTATGCATTGTTACCATGATGTAAATGTCTGCCTAAATAATTGAATTTAATTCAATTGTAATTGTTTGAACCGAAAAAGTTACTTTAAAATATTTAAAACATTGTAATTTTCACGAGAAAAATTGTCTCCAATTTGAGTTCGTCGCAAAAAAAGGAGAAAAACATTGCAAACTTTTTGCAAGTGTATTTAATATTCTAAAAGAATTTAGAAGATTATGTTTTAATTAAAAAAAAAAACCTAAACAAAAAAATGGTGAAGATCGTAGACTTCGACGATGTCAAAAGACTACCAACAATTGTAAATTCGTTTGTCTTAATTTACTTAATATTTTATAAAAAATGAAATTAAAAAAAATCATGTTCTTTTTCTTCAAATACTTTTTAGTCTGTAAGTTGAAAAATAGACTAAAGCTTGTCCACTATACTATTTTTCAAATTAATACCCATTTATTCCGAAAATTGTCAGCACTTAAAATTCATTTCCCATGAGATCACAATCCGATTTGATGTATGTGTACTCCGACCTCGATTTATATCAGTCCGAATCCGTTCACTTGATTCAATTCACTTGATTCAATTCCCTTGATTAGATTAGAAACGTCGAGCTGTTATCTGATTTCGATTAATTTTCATATAACTAGCTCAAGCGCTGGCGAAGATAACATCGAAGAGATTTATTTTTGAAAAGTATCGACAGCTTCAGATCGAATCGGCCGGGCGCTATTCATCTCGAGATTCGGAATTGATCGCATCATTATGAATTGGATTATCATCGTTCAAACAAATAACTTACGTCGAGGGTGAGTATCAATATTTGAATTCTTAACACTTTTTTTTTTTTTCATCAACGTAATTCGAACCTCCCAAACACGAAGCCACCAGGGCAGAGTGAAAAATAAAAGATGAGGCGAAAAAAAAACGAAACGGGCGCTAACGAGAGGCAACAAAAATTCTTTTCTTTTTGTTTTATTACGTTTTCATTTAATCACGCAGCTGCTGCATTTTTTTCTTCACGTGTATTAGTTCAAAATCGTCATTTATTTTATAGCATGAAACAAAGTGACTTTTTTCGGTCGCGGTTATTATTTGCCGTCGCCGGTCCATTAGGAGCAGCCGAAATCATTAAAATCCGAAGACCTTAAAACATTCGATATAGTTTTTATTGCCTTGCTTTCGAATACGTGTGTGTGTGTGCGCGCGCATCATTAATGCCCAAGCTTGATGCAAGCCGTTCGCCATTGCTGAACCAAAATGAAGGACGGTACATTTTTTAGCTACCGAGTGGAAGACGTTTTTCAATGAACGCATCTTTTTTTATCAACTGTTGACTAAAAAACATCTTAATCAAAGAGGTCAATAACTGAATTGAAGTCGTTGCTATTGTTAAAATAAATGAAGTGATTTTTAAGATACAATAAAAAAAGTTTAATTGAACAATTTTATTTTCAACTTTCTTTCAGTTAATGTATAAATTAACAGACTTGAATTAAAGCAGAATATTTTTAAAACATTCTTCAAGTTAAAAAAATCTTTGTTTGTGAAAAAAAAAAAAATGTCCGCTCACACTTGTTTCCAAATGTTTAATTATGAAGTATTCTATTCTTTCGTTCGTATTTTCAGTTAAAAATACAAATATTTTGATTGGAAATTAATTAAAATCAAAATTTGTTGCAAGAAAACTTAGCGAAGTTGCACTGCATGAACTTCCAATACTCGCGAGCTTTGTTCCAAGGGTTGTAAGTGGCGGTAATTATTAAATCATAAGAAATTAACTTACAAGGCACATTCCCCGCGATCGCAATCTTGGCGAGCGTCGAGAAATTATTAAATTGCAAGAAATTATAACGTAAAGAAGACATTAAGCGCTTCCGTTGGATCGTTTGCGTGAAGGGGAGCTGGATGACAGAATTTAATAATGCCGATTAAGTTGTGACCTTTTGTATTTGTGCGGTCATACGGAGCATTCCCCTTTCAATTTCCTGAGCGACGAAAGTCGAAACGCGCGGGGGACGGCACCGACGTGGCAATCTTACCGATCGAAAAAAATCAAGATGTACGCGCACTTCCGGGGCCGAGCGATTGAAATTTTTCGCCGCGTCGGACAAAAGTCGAAGCTCGAAAAATAACAGGTTGAGCGGAATAAAGTACAGTGGACTGCGGGCGATGAAATTTCTCAGATTTTAGCTCGAAAAGCAGGCTCTATCGAAGACTTTCATTAGGAGCGCCCGCAGGCTCCTGCGAGCCGTTTATTTTTCTTCGGCAATAACAAGCAATTAAGTTGTAGCCGACTGAAGAAAATAACTTGATGCTGCCGCGATGCGGGATCATCGTGTAATTACAATTGTCCTCGTAAATTCAAAAAATTCTACCCGTTCCACCATGAAAAACCGAATGAAATATTCATTACGGTCTCGCGGTTTCCTTTTCGCCGAGCTACGGCTTTCTTTTCTCGTTTTTGTTTCGCTTCTTTGCGGATTCCATTGGAGAAAAACTAAGAGAACTCGCAAGCCTTTGCGGACCGTCGTTGGCATAAGCGATAAAAACGTCCGATGAAAACGGAGTATGAGTAAACGGGATTTTTAAGATTATCAAAGTTTCTGAGCTGCTTTTCGTGTTCTGGTCGTTGAGTTAAGGCAATCAAAGTCAAGAGAATTTTTCAAACCTTGAATTTCTTTTTTACATCCAATTGTGTAACGAGTACAAAAACGCACCACAAATTTGTTGAAACCCTCTGGTATAAAAAAGTTTCTGTCTTTCAAGAGTGACGAATACAAATCGGCTAACGAAAATTATCTCATGAAGCGCTAATATACCTTCTCCGGCAATAACATTCCTCGTGATTGAAAAATCAAATAAAAAAAATCTTACTAACAATATTCGAAAAATCACCAACTTCGCGAACCTAGACCTTCGACATCACCTTCGCATCATGCATTTCTTGAATCGCCCTTACCGCGTCTACCTTTCACCTAACAACCAGCGAAGCTGGCGAACCTAACAAATTCTCTTCACCGACTTCCCCGACCCAAGATCCTCAAAAACGAAAAACACCATAATCTCATTAAAGGCCCATGAAAAGTCCTAGAAAATGCGAACCGCGCCAACCGACTGGCGCGCAAGATCGCCTTGCCCCAGCCGAGGCGCGGTAAATAAATTTGCGGCCGAGTCTTAATCTCCGTTGCCAGGCTGCGCACCGGGCTGAAATTCAATTCAAATATGGAAACCGAGCGTCTGGCCGCGAGAACGGCCGGTCCGGTGCGAAAGGACATAATTTACGCGGCGAAAGGGCGGGTAGCGACAGCATTTGCGGTTAAGTGGGGCCTTACATTATGCCATCCCGTGGTGCTCGGCTCGCTGGTATGCCGCGAAGATTTCTATCTGCGCGCAGGCACTCGGCGCGCGGAACGGCGAGCGAGCCAACCAGATTACGATCGTCGTCCTGGCCCAGCCACCACCTTCTGTCAGCCCCTAAGTGCCGCGCCGATACCCGAACCTGACACCGCCGTCCGAGACAAAAGAAGCGCCAAAACCGGCCGGCCGAACTAACGAGCCCCGCATAAACTACCCGCGATAATGGATCAACTTTCTAATAATTGACACCGAGCAGCCAGCTCGATGCCAATCGGGGCCACGCGATTATGAATAGCGCGCGAATCGCGTGACCAAGCCACGGCCTTTGTGCGAGCGCTTGTTTAGGGTCCGCCGGGAAAGCCATTGTTTTCTGATAAATTACGACCGCTTATGAAGGACGCAACTTTTTCTCATGAATATTAGGTTGCACCGTTGAAATTTGTTATTTTATTTATTTATTTTTTTTATTTCATTTTACTAATATTTTAATTCGGTTTTAGGTGAAAATTTGAATTAATTAACTGCACTGCCAAAAAAGTCTTTTATAGACTACTCGAAACAAAGATTTAATGAGTGTATTGAAAATATATATTTTTGTTTATGAAAGGAACAGTTAAACAACCTAGAAACATAAACCAAATGGTTCATTATTCAGACGATTTGGTAGTTAAACCCAAAATAATTCAATCAAATAATTTAATTGAATTGATATAGTTATAATAACTGTTTATAATAAGATTTCGAACTGTTACTCAAAAATTCAGTTATGCATAATCATATAGTTAATCTAACTATATCATTTATTTATTGTACGTCCAGCCCGACTTTAAAACACAATGGTCCGTGGCAACGTCACCGGCTAATAAAGATTCGGCACGACAGTGTCGGCTAATAACGTACGGCCGCGTTGCGCGAGATCTTTATAGAATCCCGAGCGTGGCCAAGTGGCTCGGAGTAACGGCGTCGATCGGCAATTAATTTCGGCCGGACGGGGCACTCGGCCACCATTTTATCGGACTTGCCTCCAGAGTAGTTCGACGTCGTGGCATCGCAAGCAGTCAGTCGTAAAACAAAGATAAGTCGCCGCCTACCAAAAAGCTGCCTGCCGAAACGGCAGCAGCTGCGCGCCGATATTGCCAGCTCCAAAAGGAGGCAGGAAAGGATAAATCCTCGCAGATTACATCGTGCGGCCGGCGAAGCGTCGCTCGCACGAGGAATCCGGCCGTCGCCTTTTTGTCCGGCTCCTCCTCTAAAAAGCCATCGCCGTGGATGCGCAGATTAAGCCGCACTTGGTAGAAATTTAAATTAAGCTTCGCTGTAAAAAGCTTCGCGGCAGCAAGACTTTGCTCGGAATGGCTCGGAATGGCGAAAAACAAGTTGGACGTGGTACGTACGATGAAACGTTTGGTAAATTGCGTTTGATGTGAAATTTGAATGGAAATTGATCATCGTGGTCGTTTTGTGCTGAAAAGTGCAGATCGATCGATGGTCGAAAAATACGTGGACAACGAATTCTGTCTAATTTTTCGTTCCAAGTGTCTCAAACTTACAATTTACAAAATATTTCGTTTTGAGACATTTTTGTAATTGGGATACTAAAAACGTCTTTAGTATGACTAATTGAAGCGATTGTAAAAAAAATGAGACCTTTGAGTTTGTAGTGTAGATTTATCGGAATACTTTTGGCGTCTTGAATATTAATTTTTAAATTGAAAAGATAAGTAATTTCATTTGATATGAAAAATAATTTATATATTTTACGATACGAAATCAAGTATTCGAAATATGTCTTTAAACAAAAAAGAATTACAGAATAAGAACTAAACTATACTTTTGAATTCAACAAAAACTGTTTTTCCCAAAATCACTTGACGAAATCATTTACCTCGCTTAGACCTTTTAAAACCTCCGCGGACACAATTCCTCCTCAATGATTTTCTAGAACCAATGCCCGCCGATTTCGTAACCTCCTCAACTCGGCCATCCAATTCAATCTCTCCGATCGGCGCAAACCACGATCAATAATCCAAGCCCCACTCCGAGAATGCCAGCAATACCAGACAGAAACGTTTATCCGAGCGTTTTCGTAACACCGCCGAGCGTCTCTAAAAAGCCGACAATTACGAATGCGTTGCATCATCCGTCAAGCATTGTTCCCGCAATAATTGATTTATCAGCGTATCGCGCGCCATCTTAACTCGTGGTTTTTAATT
The DNA here is from genome assembly GCA_022817685.1 of Aradophagus sp. ZL-2020. Lineage (NCBI taxonomy): Eukaryota > Metazoa > Arthropoda > Insecta > Hymenoptera > Scelionidae > Aradophagus > Aradophagus sp. ZL-2020. The sequence goes on from JABFOV010000742.1 coordinate 7,196, forward strand.
CGCCGGCCATTGTTCGAGCGATGAAGTTATTAATCCACTTTTCCTCATGACTCGGGCTTTATCTTCAATCGGCATTGTAATGACGACGTTCGATACGAAATGATATCGTATTTCCGGGCCGAGCAAACACTGCCATTAAATAAATTACATCGTTTCGCGTGGCGACTCGACCGATGTTTCTGTAATTCATTACGGATTCCGCGCCGGCGGTCTCACGCCGATAAAATAGCTGAAAAATGGCGGCCATTAAATCATCGCCACTCGGAGTGACGCTTTAGTCGCATCCCCTCCCCGTTTCCCGCCTTTTTTTCGGATAATTAACGATCGCGACACGGGACCTCGACGGGAAACCGCGATGGCGCAAGGCCGAAATGTAGGTTCGCCACGTGAGAAACAACGAGACCGACTTCATTAATGACGGTGCTAGGATTTTTCTACGCACCCCCTCCCCCCCTTGCGAGACTCCGCAACCGGCTTCCAAGCTGACGCTCCGGGTTCGCGATAATCGCAGCACGATACCGCGATGAACTCGCAGATAGCGACTCGGATTAACGAGAAAGGCGAAGCCCGACGTTTTGCCGCAACGGAATCCGTCGCTAATACGACGACATGATCATTACATTTATCACTCCGATAATCGGCCCACGATGTTAGGAATACGGTAGAATTATGGCTCGTTATTGGCGGAATGTTATATTTTGCGTTTTTTGCCGAGATAAGCCGGCGCAGTGATTAGGACTGTTAACGCCACTAGTTTTTTCGCTTCCAAGAAACGGGGCCCCGTGTTCCTCGGCGTTATCGAGGCCTAAAAATACACCGCAGGTCCTGCTCGGGCGGCAAGGTGTGACGCAGCGGACCGGGTCTCGCATCTCCTCGTGTCCGCTCGTAAAAATGTTAATTTCGTCGGCACCCAATGTAGCGATCTTGTTTGACGCGCTTTTTATTGACACGGCGCTCGGCGTTTGATCGCGATCCGGCGGTTGGTAAACGAAAGTCCAAAGTTACGATTGAATCTTAAAACGTAGGTTTTTCGAAGCTAGCTTTTCGGGAGGTTGACGCTGATTAGCAAAAAGAAATTTATCCGTGGAGGTTGTTGTATTTTTGTTCGATTTGGCGCATTTTCATTTGTTATATACATAATTTTTTTCTAATTAAATTTTTCATAGGTTTTAATTGAACAAATGATAAAAAAATTGTCGAACCTTTTTCTATAACTTCAATTTCATAAATCAAACATTTTTCTATTATTCAATTTTATAGGACTAATTTTTTGCAAGAAGTCGATCAAAAATTTAAGATATTTTTGCAGTTTTCAAGGGAAAAAAGATTTTTTGTTCACACTTTAACCAAAAATTAACTTTCTAATAAATATTTCAACCCAATTGATCTAGTTTATCTAGCTCTGCATATTGACGTCTACTCAAGCCTGTCTAGACCATAATTGTGTCCTACGCCATTCGCATCTACTTTTTAACAATTAAAATAGACCATACGGAATCTAGATTGATCGATTAGATCGATGTTGAAATGCAATCTAAATTACTATAATCGACACGAACAAGTCTTGCAATTAAATGCTTTAATTTAAACAAAAAAGAGGAAAAAAATCCAACCGAAGAACAAATAAAAAATGACCGCGGTCTGATTATTCGACTTGATATTTTAATTACCGCGATGTCGCGAGCAAAAAAGCGAAGGCTGAATATTTCCACGTGAAAATATTCGATTGCTGAGACAGGGAGCGATTTCGTTGCCGACGAGCGAACCGTATTTTATCGTTGTCGTCAATCAATTAAGCCGCATCGGGCTGCTTCATTTTAACCGGTGTAATTAAACCGGTAATCACATCATGGAATTCGTATTGTCGACGCAATTCAAGCCCCGCGGCCGATGCGCCAAATATGGCCGCCGCGCTGGAAGGTCTCGGGTCATGAAGTCTTTACTTTGTGCCAATCGTTCGTTCTATTCGCTCGGGATTGCGCGAGCCGACGCGCGTTTAAAGAATGCAGCCGCGTAGCCGCGTCGCGCTATCGTAACATTGTCCGAAATAACCCGCGATCTCGTAAATAAAAAATTCATTCTGTTTAAATGAAGTTAAAAATAAATAGCAAGAAACATTATTAAATCTTTTGAGAAAGATGTTTGGAAAAAAATTAAATTATTCTTAATTACAACAAATTTTTCAAAAGTGTATAATCTTGACGGCCAAAGTGCTTTATATTTTATATAAATATACAAAATGTCAAGGTACCCTGTATTTACATTGAAAATTATAAGTTAAAATTCACTAAGATTTCGAAAATTAACTAAAAAAATTGTTTATTGCACTGACAGCCCCTACAATTTTTATTGAAAGATGAATTAGTGTAATTTTTTTTTTTCAATTCAAGTCGCGTAAAATATGTGCTTCGTACTTGATTACGTAATTAATATTGAACCATCTATAAGATGATTTTGTGTCAATTTCGCGCGTGTTTCGTAATTTTTTTCAATAAATTACAAACTATTAAAACGCATTAAAAACGCAGTCGGAAATAAATTTTAACAAGCTTAGCGAGCAATTGCAAAAACGGCTCAGAAAATCTAGTCCTCTAAGTGGATTCTGCTTACTTTACATGTGTTTCATTTAAACGCGAATAGAAATCTCTTTTCGCAAGTGCAAATAAGTATTTTTCAGGCAGTAATTATGTTGAGTTTGAAAAGGACAGGCGCATAAAAAGACCTATCACTTATCCGGCCAGTTAATTAAAGTTTCATGCGCATTCCTTTACATCCACGTTTTCTTGAGCAAATATATCTACAGATTTAAATTTTATTTGAGCAAACTTATTTTTTCTTTAATTTATTTTCTGGTAATCATGATTCTGAAGCCATTTTCGTCGTAGCATTCGCAACGATTATCTAACAAAATTGATTAAAACTTGTTAAAAACTTATTAAAAACAGTACAAAATTCTTTAAGATAAGAACCAGAAAACTGATATGCGAATATAATTGCTAAACATCAATATCAATTTGAAGTAGGTAACGGCATGGCAGCCCTGTAAATTTTGTAGAACTTTCATCGAAAAAATAATTTCTAGTGACTCACGTTTTTAAAATTCAAAAATAATAATTGCCACATCACTAATTGAATATATTAAATTGTTACAATGACACATCACATTAACCAGAATACATCTATATATTAATATTAATCATTCTAAACTAAATTGTTTCTTGACTCAATATACTATCTTGCTGGTCATCGAACATTTTGCTTCTCCCAATACAACTAAATCAAAATGAAAATAATATGCCTTACCACAAGAAAATTTTATTGCCCAAAAATTAATTATTTCCTAAATCAAACGAACAAAACCTATGAAATCAAATTCAAATTCCAAACAACATCCCAAACTGCTTTCCACAACCCTCCCACCATCTTCATCCACCGATACAACTCTTCGCGATGACCTTTCGTCGAATTTACACGGCCAGTGTAAACACTCGCGATTCATTTCCTCATTTCCTCTATCATTACCCCCCACCCCCGCGAAATTTCAGCTCCGCTGGCGAAACGCCCACCACCGGTTCCCGCGTCTTCATGAAACAATCCCGATGCGTTCCCACGTTGTCCGGCGATCCGAATTATGTTCTGTCGATCGCGCGCGGTTATTTGTGCGCCGCCAAGCCAAATGGCAACGCCGGGATCAAGTCATTCCATTATCTGAATTGAACGCTGCTCGTGGCTGCAATCACTCCCTCCTTTTCGTCTTCGTTCGCCGGGACGAAGAGGGGGCGAGGGGCACGATCCTCTTCCTCGTTATCACGGCCCTTGTCGCGGTAACCCCTCCCCCGCCCCCGTATCCGCCATCTTCCACTGGACCACTTTGTTCTGCATAATTTGCCGCAGCGTGTGAACCGGCCTAACTTCCTTTCCGCAGCTGTGTCCGAAATCGGCCGGCCATTAAGGGCTGATTTGCGATTAAAATATTGCCTGATAATAAGGCCGCGCCGACGGCAAGCCGTGCCGCAATAATTGCATTATTATGCCGCTCATAAATTGCCCTCGTCGAAATATGACATAATTGTCTTGGAAAGTGGAAGTTACTGGACTCTCAGATTCAGGTTCGCCATTTTCGACCGCAAAAGGTTTTTTGTTTCTTTGTGAAACGAACATCTTTTTTCATCGAAAATTAATCAATTTTGTCCATGGAGAATCTTTGCAGTTCAATACAAATGTGAGTATGTTTGCCTAAAATGGATACTAATCCGTTCTGCTGTGCCTTTGTTTTTTATTTAATTGAGAAATCGAATTCGAGGGGTCGAAATTTCGCCTGGCAATCGAGCGGCGAAGAAATTAGTATTCTCTGGAAAGCCGGGATCGGGCAATTAAACAGGCCGAGTTTTTCCGCCGTCCTTTCTGTCGGCCGGCATTCAATTATCATATCAGCGTGACGAAAGAGAAAAATTTCGTCGGCTGTCAAAACATTTGGAAACCTTTCTGCGCCATTAATCTCGCGTTTAATTATACGCCGAATGTTTCTAAACATTCAACGTCGGGCCATTAATATTATCGATGGATAGCAGATGGGACTAAGTGGCGTTATCGTTGCGTCGATGAGAAAAGAATGCTATTAAAAGTGGAGCTGTAATTATTTGGACTTGTGCCGAAAAGTCGGGTGTAGGTTGAATTTAGACTTTCCTATACCTTACGTAGTTACTAAACTATGGTACAGTGTTAAGAAATTATGTTAATTTTTGATGCTTCGGAAGTGTCTCAGTTGCCATTGACTTCAGCCGAATCTTCATACTGAATTAACTTTTAATGCATAGATTAACATAAGCATCTAAATGCAGTGATCCTTTTTTCAATCCGTAGCATTTCATCTCCGGTGAAAATATGAAGATTGAAACTTTCAAAGCATAGTCAGCGATAGAGAAAGTCTCTTCTCATTTCGTCAATTCAGCTCCGAGAAACCGTACAATTTGGAGTCGTTAGTTGGGATACGTTTATGAGATGTCAGCATCAGCCGTGACACAATAAAACTATTCATTACAAGTGCACCTCCGGATACTTTGAATACCCCGAGCGGCCATAAAGGCTGGTACTAATAATGGGCCATCTCGCGACGTAAATTTCGTTGTCTGAACAACCATTAAACTTGCTAATTTGCCGCGCCAGGGGCCCGTGCTTAATATGGTTGTCTCCCGATTTCATCAAACTTTATTGTCCCGAAGCAGGAAGAGCGATTCCGCAGGTGTCGTTGCAATCAAGTCCCGCCGAAGATCCCGCGCAGATAACGCTCGCTGGCATAAATCTCGGTTTTCGAAATTCAAAATTAGCCGCGCCGAAAGTAAAAAATTACTGGCGAGTCGCATTTTCATAAATATTTGCACCCACGGAAACCGAAGCGAGAGCTGGCTCCAACGGGCGAAAGTATACTCGCCGCTGGAACTGCCGACCGCGCAGCGGGACAGGCACGTCCCATTTGTATTCTATAAAAGTTGATAAAAAAAAGAGACGGAAAAGAAGTTCGGTGAGGGTGCTAGGCCCGATGCCTCGGTCGAAAGATTTCGGTGGTATGGAAGACCACTTTGTTGCGATACATTCTTTGTAACGTTGTTTCAACGGCAAAAAAGTATCGATATAAATACGAATTCGAACGTAACGTAAGGTAAGCGTAACATTTTCGGTCAACTTTTGACCTAATCTTATACATCATTTAAATTAAAAAAAAAATAATTTTAAGTTGCACATTCAACATCAAAAACTTAGAGGACAAGCATTTCCAAGAACCATCTTCTGGTACCACTCACGGTACCAAACGCAATGGCCAAAAAACCATCGGACTTTGCGGCAACAATGGTTCGCTCGGTGTCTGCAATCCGAAACTCTCGGAAGACATAATGGACACGGCGTAATTACATCCCCGTCCCTGGCTAATCGTAATAATCCCTCATCAGGCGGGCAGGAACAACAAAAGCGTCTTCATTTTTGCAAACGTTTACGGTTTTCTCGGTTGGCTTTCACGGGGTAATTTGGCCCGCATACCCCCATTGTAAACAGGCCCGGCTATGGCGGCCGCGAAGATCTAAGCCAACTTAACTACATAACTACATCTTTCTTTTATGTTGCTCGCGAGCAAGGGCCTTGCGGCCCTAGCCCTGCGCCCCCACCCTCCTCCTGCCATCCTCCTCTGCCTCCCACCGGACCCCTCGCCGCCGTCTCCCTCCAACCGGCCCGGCCTTGCATCCCTCTTTCTCCCTCTGTTCCTCCTCCTCTTCGCTTCCATCCTCCTCGTCCTCGTCGTCTTCTTTCTCGTCGTCTCCCTACGTATGTTCTCTCCTCCTCGCGTTGCGAGCGATCCGCCAGAGCCGCGCCGCTGGCGGCACAGAAAAAAGGCGGCCCTAAAAGAACTTCATATTTTTTATGCTCTGACAGCGTCTTGGGTGGTCCAAAATGGCCGCCAATGATATAATATAATGCCGCGGCGAACACGCGCATGAGAAAGATCGGCCGACCGCATTGTCGGGCTTGTATGCAGAGCGTCTCCCCGGACTACGTGCTCGCTTTCTCAACTCTTTATGCCCTTTGATAATAATTGAATCATTAACGCCGAAATGAAAACATTCTTTGATGTTTTATGCCGTTGTAATAGCAGGCCTTTTTTCTGTTTTCGTGATGTTGATGGATGTGTTTATTGTTTGCGCATGTGGATTAATAGTAAGCCGGATAGAAGCCGCGACTATATATGGCCACGCGAGGCCTTATGAAGTCGTACGGCAAGCACCGTGATTCTTCGTTGACTTTTGTAAAGCTCTGCCGTTGATCCGCACGCTGCATTGCGGATGGCCAAATTAAGTGGTCACGTAATTCCTGGGCATCAGGAGTCTCACGGTTTTAAAAACGATTGGCGCTTTGATTGTAAAAACTTTTTTGCGAATCAAAATTGAGATGATCTCATTTGTCATTGAGAATTTTTCGAACGTTTAATCATGTTTAGCTTCTCGTTTTAAAAGGTGACAATTTTCAAAGGTCCAACAGCTTTGAAATCCCAAGTCCATTATCTTCCATTTTAGAATATAGTATAATTTTGAGTCATTCGAAGAGAAAATTTGAAGAACAAAACACTGCTGATCCCCTACACACAAAACTCTTTCAAATTTACCCACACAAAACTAAACTTTAGAAACTTTACTATTCGCTGTATCATTCTACGATCCATCTTCCACAAACGTCAAAATGAATTTCGCAAACCGAAGCACCTGCCTCAAATTCGACCACTCTAAACAGCCAAATAAAAGAACGAAGTCTTGAAATTTGCCCGCAAACAGCTCTAAATGCCTCTCGCAATTCAAAGACAGCCAACGTACAAAAGTTGGAAGGAAATCTCTATACAATTTGAACAACAACGAGTCATTAAGACTGGTCCATTTACGTGAAACTTTAATCGACGCGCGCACCGAAATGACGAGAAAAAGGACGAAGCAAGGAATCGAGGGAGAAAAGTGAATACAAAAATTGCTCGACACACGCAACCCTGTTTAAGAGACTAATTACAATATAAACCACAATCGGCCGTGATGCGAGTGTTGAATTCGAATGAAGACTTTCAAGAGTGATTACACCCTGCGAGGCAAAACGGCAAAAATTCATGAAAGCTTTGCGAAGAATATGACACACATTTGTGATTGAATGCGATTGTGCGGGCAAGCGCGCGGTCGCCTTTCCTTCCCCGTCCATTCAATCGCGTCTTTCGTTTGAAAGCCGCGACGGACCACGCAACTCTCGTTACTGATGCATCTATGTACGTTCACGTCATTATCCGGCCTCTCATAGTACGTAATTACGGCCGACCGATGTCTTTTACTGCCTTCCGCTTTGCGGCATCCGGATCTCGTTGTCCGTCCTCGGGGCCTTTTATTTGATTACGCGTAACCACGACGGTCCCTTGTTACGAACCAGCACATCTGCATCAAGAAATTGGCATTCGTTCGAACAATCCAAGGATGTAAAAGAGGAACGCGCGTTATCTGCAAGTACCCAAGGGAAATCTAAGTCTCAAGAGGAAAAAAGCTTAATGTTGTATTGAAGGAGTAAGCAAAAAGTGAGATATTTTTTTTTTAGCAACCGAAAATGAGCATGACAGTTCTCCGACAAAAAATTCGTAAATGAAAATTTCTAATTGGGGAAAAAGGAAAATAAAGAAGAGCAAATATTAGTAAAACTATCGGAATTGGCTAGCTTCTGCATCATAAAATTCATTGCTTATATTTTAATAATATATTTTCAATATTTTCAATACAAATTTTGAATTACTCCAATGTGGTTAGACGGATTTACATACACGCGACTAATTTACATTTTACACTTTCGTCATCAACATCAACTTTCAACCATCATATTTTCTCCGTCTACTTTGTTTTCTAGCATCATTCATTTCAAGATTAGCAATCGCGGTTTCCTCGTGAAATAACTAATTAATCATAACTTTCCGCGCCGGAGACGACGTCGAGCGATGCTCGTTGCTCATTAAAACGCGCGACGCATCGGTGCGGCCGCCGGGAATTAACATCAAAGCATTTTCATTTGCTTATTACCGCGGCACAAAAACGAACAATTAACGCGGCCATTATTCACGGAAACTGCTGGTGTCGATTTAATTTATGCCCGCGGTTTTATAAATCTGATGTTTCAATTTTACGTCACTGCGACGATAGAAGCGCGAAATTGCGCCGACTTTTACGCCAGGCTGACGATTAAATTGCGCTGATTCATAATTAACGATACCTTTGTTTGTTTGGTATCAACTAATTTCTTGCGTACTTTTACGGCGGCGCTCGGATTTCGCGCCTCGTGCTACGTAATCTCACAGTAATTAGTTCTCGTTTTACAGTTATAACTCGTGGGGAAAAGAAATAATGCCGCTTTGTTGTTGTCGTCGATTGACAAATTTATGGCTGAACCATTTTCATATAAATGCCTTTGATGTAAGAGAAAGTGAATGTGCCGGTGATTATTTCAAGTTTTTTTTCTTCATTTTTTTTCTTTTTTTTTTAGTTTTCGTTCTTTTTTTCTCTTGGAATAATATTGAAATCAATTTATAATCAATTATAGTGATAGAATCGTTTAACGTAAATAAATGTAAAAGAAGAAAAACTGTCCATAACATCTATTAGAGGCCAAGTCCAGTTTTGGGGAATTGTATATTTAATTTAGATACGTTTGTGAAATAATCAGACTTCGGCAACATTCGGCTTTTTATGTAAATTTCCTTACATTATAACGGCTATTAAGCCACAAGGCATGTCTAATAAAAATGTACGGTCTCCGACAAGAATGCGACTTAACTAAGCGGCTTGAAAAAACATCAACAAAACAATGATAAAATATACGTCTTCACTACGATATTGTAAAACCAGTTGACGAGAGTCTGAGTAAAATGGATTATAATTTGTAAATTAAGTAGACTAAATATTGAAAAAAGTGGGAGGGGAGGAAAAAGCGTATTGATTGATCAGCGTTTAAAATATTCCGAATATTAAGTTCCCCTGTAAAACGTCAACCGAAATGAAAACGAGCCGCTACGTTTTTATATTTCGGTAATAGTCGTATTATATGCCATGGAGAAACGTTCAAGGAAATTACACTCCAATTACATGCATTGTGCACATGTCATGCAATCGAAGAAATACGTTTTTTTCCAATGGATGCTAAAAATAAATTCAATTTCATGATGATATTTGACCAAACTTTTAAGTAAACCACATGCTAAGTTAATAAGCATTCTAAAATAGTTGGACGTTTATTTTCTAAATTACCTTGAACTTTACCGTCAATTTCTAGTCAACTAAGTTCAATATTTGGGTAAAAAAATTTTACATTTTCTAACAAACTTTAAAGGCTTTAAATTAAATTTCAATTTTAATACAACACACAGTAGTTCAATAAACTACTAAAGTTAATTATTTTCATTTGCTCCAACTTCAATATTTTACATTGTAAAAAACTTTCTATATTTAATGTACGTACTGTAAAACTGGAATTGAACTTTAAAATATAATATACAAAAAATTTCCTCCGCATATAATATACAAATAAGTTGGAAAATAATATTAATTTGCGAAATCCTTGGTGAAACATTACAAAAAATAACAAAAACAAGATAAAGCAGTCGGTAAACCCCTTATCAATATTTGTCCAAATATATTTGGCGTATAGTTTTTATCAATAAAATTACTCTATTTCAAATGCAGATCGATTTCACTGATCAGCACTTCAACTTAATCCTCAATTTTAAAATACATCTACAAATCTCCAAAATGTTTTCCACCGTAAACCTTGAATTTAATTGTAACCATTTTTACTCTCTCGACCGTTCGAGCGGACACTTTTTGTCACGGTGGCACGTGTCACGAGGGACGATCGAAATCGGCCGGAAAGTGGATCACGGGAGACGATCGTCGGACGCGACGGTGTAATCGGCAATTGGAAATTAATACGTCCACTTCCTCCGACGACGCTCGCGACTATTAACACCTCGATCTCGTGAGGCGTATTAACGCAAGGCGTCGCGTAATTAGCGTGTCCTAGGTGATTTGTTGCCATTACCAAGATTGCGCACGTCGCCCCGGGCTTTTCCATCAGCATCGCGGCCGAGTTGCGTGCACGAACGCGAGCGTTACCCGCACGTACACGCGCGTCGTCGACGGCCAACTCGAACGCCCAATTATCTGCCATAATTTATAGATCCATCACGCTTAGCAACGCGCTCTCAAATCAGCGGAAGTCACCGCGACCGTTCGGCATTTTTGCCGACGCTTATGCATATTCCCGGCACGTCAGCTTTCCAAGCCCCGTACGAGGCAACTTTTGTCCGGGGGGGAGAGGCAAATCGTTAATCGACTACCCGGATTGTTCGGCTTCGTACGCCAATCATGGCTTTGCCAGCCATTTACGCCCTTGTTGAAAGTACTGGCCAATTGCGTAATTGTTGAATATCGTTTCGTGGAAAGAACGAGTTTGCACTGACAGTCATTTTTTTTTATCAGTCGGAACTCAATTTGTTGTCGAAAACCGTTTCAGTTATGATTTAAGTTGATTTAATGAAAATATAGTTCTACTGATTGTCCAGCAAAAGAAACCAATAAAATTTTAATTATTTCAACTGAAATTAAAATCAGTTGATGTAAGATCATTTTTCAGGTGGTCCGGTTTCAACTGGTTTAAAATTGTTTTTAATGTACAGCAAGTTTGCAACGTTTATTTGCAACGAATTCCAAATTCCATAAATTTTCGATACAACAAAAATATGTATACTTAATATATACTATAACTATATACATACTATACTACAACGAAAAAAAGTAATTATTTCTTTTTGTATCGTGCTGATATGAATTCAAGTTCTGACTTTGTAGATGAACGAAATGACATTTGATTAAAAATTCGTTACAAATGAAAGTTGCAGATTTCATGCACATTTATCTATACAGAACTTCAGATATTTTTGTCGATGTAACAAATATCTTGTTTTCTGCTTTAAAAAAAAAAAATTGTTGACTCAAAAAAGTTGATATAAATATATTGATATAATATATTAACATCGTCGCAGCTATAAAAACATTACTCTTTCATACAACGTAGTTTTGTCGCATCGACTAAACTGTTATCGATTGAATAGGCTTTCCAACAACAAAGCACATGGGGAAGTTAACAAAACGTTTGTTAACTCGGCAAAATATTTATAACTAAGCCATATCCGCCGTAAATATTTCGTTGCTCGTCGTACACTTGGGCAGATAGCTCGCGCATTAATAATTCAGCGATAATGACAGGAGCTTTTTCTATTGTGCTAGCAAAGCATTGATTTAATGCCACGTTGGCAGCAACAACGCGGACCGGCGGTCATGAAACTTGCATCGCCCGGCGAGATTCGCTAAGCTTATAGAAAATAACGCTCGATAGAACAAAGTCCACATAATTATATCCACTATTGCGATGTCGCCCAATTACCGAGCATATGGCCTAAGCGCATGAAATTTAACGGAAACCCACGGCGGCCGTACTGAAACGTGCACCGTAATGACACGCTTCGCGAATTGAAAACTAATATTAAAGTTGCAGCCGACCACAAAGTCCGCTTAAAATCCAAATTCAACAAACGAAACTTGCTGTTCTGACCACAATTACGAATCCGCGGGGGCTTTCGAAAGTTTTTCGCCCGAGTTTGGAAACATTATCCATCGTGTCGCGACACCGCAGCGGCCTGCGGAAATCAATGCCGCCGTCGGTTTGGAACTTCATTTCGTGGAAAACGAAACATTCGATAGAGAGAAAAAGAGGAAGAACGCGAAAGAATCGAAAGAAGGAAATTACGAGAAAACGCGGGGGAAAAGAAGTAACTTGGTCGATCGTTTACACTTAGTGTGCAGGAGGTTTCATGTACTTATATAATGAAGGGAAAAAAGTTACGTACGTGAATTTCTTGAAAAGTCTTGGCAGAAAGTATTGAATTGAAACTTATAGTGGTTAGAAATTGTTATTGAAATTTCGCATCTGTTATGGATCGTACTATTTTATAATAAATTGAAAAACTCTCATGTTTATACGAAATTGTAATAATAAAAGCAATTATAATTTCAGCGAAATTTTAAATAAACTTCTTTGAACAAATTTCTTTATGTTTTACAATTAAGTTTACATACAATTCATATATCCACGTCGTAAAATATTTTTTTACGACGTTGTATCAGCACGTGTCTGCGACATAAACAAAAAAAATAAACTACTTTCTAAGCCCTTATTTATATATAAAACTTCTTGCACATTTCTGAGGAGCATGAAACGAAAAAATCCAGAATAAAGAATCAGTTTCTCGTTTCGACACGGCAAATGTTGACGCAAAGGTAAAACTTGGTAAAAGTTTCCGGGCAAACTAGAGCCCGGCGAAGACAATTACGAAGTTTCGGTGAAAGCCACGAAACAACGGCCGGTGTTTCGGTTCTGTGAAAGTCAATTACACCTGAACGCAACTTTTTTGTCTAGCCTAAGCGGATCCCCAAATAAGCTTTTGACTTTTTCATCCTCCCACTTCTCTCTCTCTTCTCCCCCCTCGTTCCTTTTGTCTTTTTTTCTTGCTCGACAGGTCCAAGTGAAATTTGTCCGGAACTTTGATTAGATCGTTAAAAATATCGGAAGATTAACATAAGTGGGGAATAAATAAGGCCCCAAGTGGACGGAATTTGTATCTGGCGAACCGCAGTCGATGGTTTTACAATGTGAAAATCTCGAGTCAATAGGTGCTGACGGTGACAGCGTAATAGAGATCCGGAGAAAGTGAGCAACCCGAACTGAAAATTTACGGCGCGTGTTATTATCGACTTGGTTTGATGCAACCGACCGGCAAGCTTGGCGAAGAAACGTTTCACGCAAGTTAATACGACAGCGAAAAATTTAGGAATGGTTTATTAAAAAATCACCGATATAACCAAATAGTATAAAAATATTATTTAAATAATGAAATCGGCACAATTTGACCGTTGAAATAAGTAACTTCATTGAAATAACTTTTACAATTTGAAAAAAAAAATTAGTGTCACGGAATTAAATTTCATTGTATATCAAATAAATGTTCAATATTCAATATAAAATCTACTTAAATCAGAGAATCGGAAAAATGCCAGTAAAAATGCATTCTTAAGTGGAAGGTTGTGACGGAAAAATTAATGAAAGCGTTGAAAAAATACCCGAAGTAGCAACACTCGTTGCTGACACAACAATTATTGTTTTCTAAGCAGGGAAAACGCGAAGTAAGTTGCGCACCGTAAGTGACATGCGTTTCACCTAACGTAAATTACAATCAAAAGTAACGGTCCGACCTATACATAACAAATGGGATCATAAAACAAGTCGAGGTTTCCGTGTCTCGTAAAACTTCGGGATTCTTTTGCGCATTTGCATTTTTCCGCTCAAAAATGCAGATTGCCGTAATTTCGTGTTTTAAGAATATCTCCATTTAAAATGATCCGATCGCATTAGCATCTATATACCATTTTGACTTTAACTGCACGTAAAACTTCGAGCTCGAATAAATCATTCGGCGCGATACCGCTTCTGATCGACGCGAAGTACGAAAAAAAGCTTCTATTCCCTCGAGTTAATTTTTTTTTCACCTTTTTGTCTTCTTTTTTTCTACTTTTGACCTGATTCATTTATTTGTAATTTGATGTAATTTATCTATTCATGGAACAAGAGAATTCATAAAAAAGTTCACATCATTTTGTATGATTGCATTTTAAGCAGTTGTTCCACGGGAATTTGAATAATTACAATTACTATCTTTCTGCGGCATTATGCCAATCTTTATTTTAACGTCGACTGCTGATAAAATTTAGTGAGTCAATAATTCTTCGACCAATTTCACAGCCATTATGGACTGCCAAAGTCAGCAAAAATTAAAGGAAAATGCTAAACACTTGTATTACACTTGTTTTTCCAGTTACTTTTAACTCTCGACCGCCGTGGGAATCAATTTTACTAAACTTGGTGCAAAACTATGTTAACATTTCACCGTTTATTAGTAAATGTTACTACAAAGTATAATTTAGATATGTGTAAGTAATTTTCGCTCACTAATAGACTTTCCAATTATTTGAATTACAAAAAAAACAAAAGTTATTAAAATGTTTCCTATTTTTTTCATCAAATCAGACCATCGTAATCCACCATACCGAATGTCCACCCTACACCACGAAATCCATCTCACGAAACACCTCCATCTCTGCCAACAATTTTTCAACCAAACGTATTTTCGAAGCAAAAGCGAAAAAAACCACAGAAAGAAAAAAGAAACACTCGACCCATCGTCTCATCTCAGACCCGGATCCTAATTTTCGAAAGAGCAATAATTTAGCCAGCCAATTCCGGCTCCTAATGCTTTCGGCCGAAAATCTAGTTTATTGCGCCTCGCCGGTGCTGGCGCAGTGATCTTTTCTCGCGTGATCGCGGCAATAAAACAATTTGTCGGCGCGCCGGCACAAAGCGGCCGGCTCTCGTTTCGCGTAACGCGACGCAATCAGCCGCGCGGCCATCATTATTCCCGCGGAGACGAGGCGCGGAACGGAAGTGCGCCGCGGTCTGGCCAACGGCGGTTAATTACAAAGCCAGCTTGGGCTTTGAACGCAGCCGGCCCGCGGCGATCGAGCGCGACCATTCGCGGCTGTTCGCCGATTCCCCGCCCTTGGGCGCTTTTACGACCCGCGGACGGACGTTTGAAAAACGCCGGGCTCGCCGATTCCGCCGGCTACGCGCAGCCTTTATGACCGACAGTGGGGCAACGAAATTATTGGAGCAGCGGCGAGAAAGAAAGGTGGAGCGACCGCGCGACCAAAAAACATGGCCACGTGTGCGTACGCGGACCAAAGCGCCCGGCTTCGCTTTCGCCTCATTGATATGTCAATAACTTATTTCTCGAACGACGCGAGCAACCCCTTCCCCCCACCAACGCCACGGAGATGAGTTTATCGGCCGGTTCGCGGCTAATTGTCGATGACGAAGGGAAATGATAAATTTATACAATCATAAGGGACAAAGTTTTTTTTCTTCTCATTTTTTGATGCTGAATCAATATAAACAAATGAGAATATTTATGACCACGCCATCTAGAGGGTATATTAATAATATATGTTATTATATAGAACACGCGAAATAGACAATATTATTATTGATGATGCTTTAGTAAAAATAGTGCACTAGATTATATATATTTATTGTGATCATTAATTATAGTATTCATCTTTTTCTCTAAAATATCAGTTGCATAAAGAAAATATCATGAAAAGTGTTATGGATATTGTAATGAATACAAACGATATTGTTCCGGCAACAATTTGCATACTTCTCATTACGATATGATTTCCTCGACGTATCCATGATTATAGTAGTTTAATCTGTCGAGTTACAAAACTTGTAAGACTAATGATTAACATTAATTGCTTAAAATGTATATACATGGATTAATTATAACGGCATATAATTAGGTGTAGTTTGTGCACTGTTATTAGAGGGAACATGTGGTAAAAATAAATTATTAACTCTATACATCATACATGATGGTATGTAATCAAAAAAAATAATGCCATAACTTTAAAGAATAATAATATGGGTTCATATATAATCTCAAGTTTCAGTACTTTTATACAAATGACCCTTTATAATCACACATGGCTCGACACAATTACTACACACGATTTTAAATGGCAGTAAAACTTCTCTTTTCATGTAAAACTTTCAATAAATAAAATTTCGATTCAAGATTAATTGGCTGATCCTTGTAATTGATTAACATAATGAATGAGAAAAGTGATATATTAATCATTATTATGTGATAAAAATGAGCGTCATTTTGAAATGAACGTATAAAAAAAAGAACTGTCTAAGTTTGTAAATTACGTTCGCGTCGGCGAAAAGAAAGTTCATTTACAATCGTCGTGTCACTTTGGTGGTACAATAATGATAATGAATATGTACAAGGACTACACGTTCCGTATATCGGCACATCAATAAATGTTTCTCACGTCACCAAACAGTCGTGTATAGTCCCGAATGTCTTTATATTACAATGTTGCGCCTGAATGTGAAAGGTGTTTTGTCATCTGTCACGAGTGATCAGAGGTCAGTTATGTACTCTTGCGTTCAACACATTTTTCTTAGTGAAGTCGTCGAACGGGACTTTTATTTTGAGCCGCGAATAATAAATTCAACTGTCTTTATAATTTAGTACATCATCATACACTTTAAAATCAATTTAGACTTGAATAGAATTTTTGAATGAAGTTTTAACAATGATAAAATTATTGAAAATTGTCATTAGAGAACGAAATGACAAGTTACATTATAAAGTTTAATAGTACAGTGTACTATTTTAATGGTAAAAGTGTACCAATTTTATAATTAAAATAGTGTGTCTTACTATTTAAATAATAACTTTTAATTAGGTAGCCATTATATTTTAAAACAAAGTTCCTCCGGGCTTTCAAAAGATTGAAAGCAACCTTTCCCTGACTTTTTAGTGAAATAATTTTGAACGTTCCTATTTATATGTCCTCATATAATAATAACTTATTCTTATAATTTTAAAAAATAAACTTATTCATTTTAACGATCCATATTTGTAAAATTTTAGTAACTTTTATTTTCCTTTCATTTTTCCCTAATTTTTCGAGATTTTCCAGACAGTGGCCTTTATTCTACTACCCTGGTTCTCGCAATATATCAGTCCCAATAATCTTTATTCTTTAATTTTATATTTCAAAATAAAAACATTGTTTACTGAATCTTTAAACTTTTCATCAGCTTACAATTTTTACCGAAATTTTACTCTCCGCCTTTTTCCACGCAATAACGAAATCTCCCAACTTGGAGCAAAGCTCGACGTGCAAACCTACAGACCCCATCTTCCATCGACAAAAATGCACCGAATAATTAATGGGACACGAGCCCTAAGTACAAAATGACGCGAAGCCGAAACTGTTAGGCAAGAGCGCTCGATACGGCGCGGATGTCACGCGCGTCTCACGAGCGAAAGAAACGAGCGTGCGAAATCGTGGCATTTTTGCGCGGCCGCACCGCAAGCCTCTTTATGCTCGGCTGCGAGCACGAGCGTTTCGCGGCTTGTTGCGAGGAAAGGGTTGCCTCGTTAAACGTGAAACTAAATGCTACATTAACGAGCGCCATTTGTGGATTTCCGCGCCGCGATACCAAGTCGCGTGCTAATCCCGGAGAAAGGGAACACCGAGGCGCGAAGTGTTGGGGAAAAACTCGCGGAATTACATCGGCCGCATGAAAGTGCCGGTGAATAATTTCCCGGTTCGGCTTGCGGAAAGAAATGGCCGCGCGCACGAATGATTTTCACACGAAAAAGCCGATATTTTTGGCATTCCGTGGAATTAACGTTCTTTTTTTTTATTAAAAAAAGTTTTTTATATTCAACAAAACGTATTGCGGCATTTCAAGATAAAAGTATTCATTTTCACATACATTAAATTTTTTTAAATGCTAATTTCTGTTTTACAAATTTACGATTTATTTGTTTTTACTAATTTTTAATACTTTAAAAATGCAAAATTATTAACATTTAAAAGAAATTATTTATTATTAAATTTCTTCACAAGTACAAAAAAGAGAACTGTTTCCTACTTGTATTTTCCAAGCGGAAAGAACCACCTTTCTGACCTTGGACAAAATGTTTATACTTTCACCCTCACGGTCTTTTTTTCTATTTCTTCTTTTTTTCATTCTTCTTAGAAATGCACACTTTTCTTATAAAAATGGAAAAATAATAATTATCATGAATAATAACACTTTCGTTAATCATATCTTCTTCAATTTCCATTCTTGTTGCACAATACTGATTCCTTTTTTTAAAAAAATTTGACCTCTTCTCTAATTAAAAAGCTTGTAATTTAAATTCATTCATCATACTTCTAACGATTTCTAACTTATGAAGAAGAAAATATGTCGTTGCTATAAATAACGATAACTATTATAACATATTTTCTCCTTGTAATAACAAAAAATTACGACTTTCAACGTTTGGCAGCCATAAAACAATAATTTCCTCACTTCCTCCTAATATTTTCATCTACTTCGTAAACTGATTATCAACGTCCACGTTTCCGGCCAACGGCAATTTCCTTCGGCCAAAAACGCCTCAACAATTTACCCGCAAAGTCCACGGTCTAGCGTTTTACGGCATCGTCGTTTCAAGCCGAGCATTGTGAGGAGCCGAATAACCGAGCGAGATTATAGTAATCCGAGGCGACAAGTCATTAGTAACGTACAGCTAATTCACAAGCGCGAGCAGTAAAGCGCGCTTACATTTTCGCCACGGAAATCGCGCTGTCGCGGAAATATCTAATTACCGGCAACTTACGGTCAATTCGTGGACGATAAATAATTGCCGCGGAGCCTCGTTTCGGGCAATTAAAATTATTCCGATATTTACTGCGACGGCTCGTGCCTTAAAAAGCGATAATGGCCGTTTATTAAAACGTATTTTATTATAATTGTGGGCGTCATTTTTGCCGACGAAAGCCAACATAACTCGGGTCGCTTTTATCCTCACGTTGCAATAAAAAGGTAATTACTCCGGCAATAGACAATGTCGATGGAAACGTCGTAAAATGAATGTATGAAAATTGAATGTTCGGCTCCGAGATATAACACGGGACGTCAAATACGTCTTGCTGCTACTGAAAACTTTTGGAATTCCAGTAGCGCGGGGCAGCGTAACGACGTCGTATAACCACGACAAGATTAACAAAGAAGAGCTAACGGAACGAATAAAAAATGGATTGTGGAAATCGAGGTTTGCAAAAAGAAACAAAGATGCCTTTATACAACCTATTGGTTACAAGTTTTCTGTTAAAATGTACATCCTAATATTAAAATGGAAACTATGTGAATGTTTGTTCCATTAAAAGAATCGATCATAAATTTAAAAATTGTGGAAAGTATAGTTTTTTGTTTCATCAAAAATATCAGATATTTTTGCAATAAATGTTCAAAAGCCAATTCCCAAATTGGTTCATCATGTTTCAGATTTCAACGTAAACAGTTTTAGATATTTTTTAATGCCCGAACGCTTAACAAAAAGAGATGCCAATTGCTGAAAAGTGATGCTAACTGATAAAGAAAGACTCGCTGATAACACTTCGTACTCCACAATTGAACATATTTAAAGTTTCTGAGCAAATATCAAATCCTCGTAATTGCTTCATTCTTATTCGAATTGATGCATATTTCAGGTCACTGTGTTGTACATTTCTTTGTATTCAACTACTCACTGGGTTACGTGTAAAATTAACGCATACGGCAGTCAATACATATTCATAGCCAAGGGTCAGGACTTTACGCGCGACCTTTGGCTCGTTACCAATTAAAATAAAACTTACGGAGTAATAAAATTTATAACTCATACAATAATTAAAGCCGAATATCAGGCGTTATAAAACGCCGGCGACAGTGTCGGGAGGGGCGGGGGGGGGGCAGTAAAAGCTAATTGTCGCCCAGGACGATGTTCGGCCATTTTTTTGCCGCGAGCTTATATTGTGCGAAGAAATATTTACTATTATTAGCCGCAAGGCGTCACTGGTCGACATTTTGCTTCGTTATTTACGTCATAATGTTCCACCTGCAACACATTGTTGCAGATCAAACGGGTAAACGAGGCATAAAACTTGAACTTAATAAAACGAAAGAAAAATTCGAACTTGCCATTACACAAGCCATTTGGTCGAATGAGGGGGGGAAATGGTAAATGAGGTATGGCACCTCGTCGTAACATACAAAATTTATCATTTTCCTTAGTAAATAGCTATTTACAATTGTCCCATTAATTGGTTTCATTAAAGATGTTCTTTAAGTGAATCTTTAAAGATACTCATTTGTGCGGTGCAGAACAAGGACATTATGAAAACTGTAAATGAGGAAAATTTTGTTTCCATACAAATATTCATTTCTATTTTTTTTTTCCCTGAGAGTATTTATATATTACATTAATTGAGTGTTAAGAATGTTTAATTTGTAGTTAATTACTGTACTGCTGTTGTTTTTACAATTTAATGTACATGGAACAAAAATATGATATGTCATACAACATCTTTTTCTCTATTTATTGAAAAACATGTAATTTTAACATACCTTATGCTAAAGTTACTTAATTACATGGTAGAAAAATTATTAATCCAAGAACAAAATTCTACGTAAGTAAATATTTTTACTTATGGAACAAATTTAAAAACCGGTCCTAATTATTCATTGTGTGTATTTTTTTTCTTTTTTTTTTTTTTTAATTTATGTAAAAAGCTGTATAAAAGATTCGTTGAAACAAGAACAAAATTTTCAGTATTTTGCATTTCCGTCCTACATTTCTGCCAAAAAAAAAAATCTATATAAGATCTTATATAGGAATCTACAAAAGAATCCACACCCCCTAGAAACCTATGTATATTCCTATATATGTTCAAACTCCTACCTAAGATCTTATATAGATCTTTCTGCTACAAATGAGTTTTTTATTCACTTCTCTTATTTTATTTTAAAATTTCATTTTTATTTTAAATTTTAATATCAAATGAAATAATAAAAAAAGTTGACATTCATAAATAATTTTGTTTAATTATAAATACTGCATAAATGTATCATAAAAAAATGCTTTCATATAATATAAATATGAATTCAACTTTTATATAATCACAAAAGTAAGTCAAGAAGCATTTCAACTTCAATGAACTTATAATCTTCTTTAAACTTCTCTTATAACACCCAGAAAAATATAGTTAATTGAAATAACTGAGTATCCCAGTTAAATGTCTCTTAATCCAAATTATTCAATTGAAAAACTTGGTTAAAATCTCAATTAAATTCGACTAAAATTTTCGTTTAAATCTACTAAAAAACTCAGTAAATTTAACTAAAGTATAACTCAATAACTTATTAATTCAACGCAGTTAAATTAATTGAGTATTGCAGTTTTGCATATTTTAAGGTGATTCCTCAATTTCAATGGCATGTTGAAAATTCGAAAAATTGCTGTGCAATTTACGGTTATTATTTTATCATATCAAGTACACTAGACAAATCTTTCACTTTCAGAAAATTAACCAACGTATTTAAAGTGATAAAATAAAAAACACATATTGCGGAGTAAAGTCGAGCGTTTTCAATCTTGCACATAAAATTGAGAAATTAGTATATTCAACTCGAATACTCACGTAAATCTTTAGAAAGTAACTTCTTTTTCTGAGTGTGTCAGCACATTTTATCAATTGCAATACAAAATATTTATATCTTACCTTTTTATTTTACGGATGACCCCTTTTTCTTAGAGAATCCACCGACAACTAATCGACTTTTCGCCTTTCTATACACCGACTCTGACCTGAAACAAGAAAACAGAAGGCATTAAAAGTGGGCACATATTCGGTAAAACGAAATGGCTCTGCAATTTTGCACTAACACATTCATTCGTTTTGCACCAAAAGCGGGACACGAAAAATCTAATGGCTCTGTTTTCTCGGCCGACTCGTTGCCGATAAGCCCCAGCCTTTATGATCCGTTATTAAGTAACCGCATAAAGAGCGATGTCGTTATGCGATTGTTACGTTCGACAATCATTATCATTCCCCAGCGTCGTTCCAACGCGGGACATAAGTCGAGGGAGCCATTATGCCTGCGTGTGTGTATAAACCGGGAAATTACGTACCCTTATTGAAGCTTTTTCTCCGCCTCGTTAAATGTCCGGCTCGTTTTGACTCTTTACGACTTTGCATACCACACGGTCAACCCACTCCTGCGACATTTTTAACACACCTTGCGGAACGTCCGCGCGCAATTACTTTTATTGGGCCTGATAAAATTGTATAATTACATTGTATATCTCTTCCCCGCACCTAACAAGCTGACTACTCTTGAAAGAACTTGCCCGATAAGACATGTGCGGTTATGAAGGATAGAAAGTGAGAAAAGTGAAAAAAAGAAACATTAAAATATTTGCTATTTGAAAAAAATTGAATTTTGCGTGTGTTATACTTTTAAATATGGTTTCCAGATGAATTAAATGCAAAATTTTTAAAAAAATCCGCTAGTCATCAGGGTTTTTTTTCGTATGTATATTAGAACTGCGAAATATTTAAGACCCAATATTTTCAATCTCTTTTAACTTCTGTTAAGTTACATATCACTGTTTCCATTTATTAATGAATATTAATAACTTCCAACACGGAAACATAATAAAAACCGTGTCCATATAATGTACGAATATATTATCCAGATGTATATCATTTTTTTTTTTTTTGACTCTCCTATAGAGATTAATTATCCATAATTTTATAAATTTTCGTTAAAATAGGTCTCAAAGCCAAAATCGAATTATCAGGTAATAACATCGAAGTCCAATAACTTTTTATCAAAGTAGCACCGAGCGATACACGATTCAAACTCGCATTACATGTTGCTTACGCGCAAGAATCCACCCAATTTTTTTTCTTTTTTTTTTCAATTACTTCCCAAGATTTATATCGGAATAAAAAATTTAATTAAAGAATCACTTTCCACAATAATTGGACAGTTTCGATCAATCCGGCTTTTTGCCACTTAAATGGTGCAATTTACGGCGACTCGATGCAAGGAAGTTAAAATACTGAAGAAGAAATTGACCAGCCGCATTTATTTTTCTTTCAGGACTTTAATTCCCTACACCGAAATCATCTCCTCGAGGCCTCGACTATATAATATGCTAAGAGATCGAGAGCACGTGACGTGCCATGTGGCAGGCGCGAACGGCCTGAGTAATGGCGTCGGACAATCGCTGCAAGCATCGAACGTGAAACACGAAAGCTCCCTCATTGCTTGAAAAACGAGTAAACTATCATCGTTGGACGATTATCATCGAAAATTTCGGTCCCTTTGCTTTCGGCGTTGGTGGAATAATGATAGAATGATGCTCACCGTGTCACGAAAGAACGCGCAAGATAAACCAAAGAAAAAAGAAAAAAAAAAGAAAGAAAGAGCTGGTAGAGATGCAAAAAAATGCGCAACAATGGAAGCTTACTTATCTCGCACATACCTCTTGTTGTCAAGATGAAATTGATGATTTTGAGTAACAAGTTACAAAATGTTGAATTATTGAAGTCTTTATTCCGCCTTGCCAATGTTTCACTGAAAATTAAAAGTAACAGTTATTTCATTGTGAATTATTTGTTATATTATTATACTAAATATACGTATTTCATTATATTCTAAATAATTAAATAGTAACAATACTATGCATTTTTGCAAAAATATTTTTAAAAGTTACTTATCAACTCTACAACAACTGTTCAATATTTTTCTAAACTAAATAAAAATTTTTCCTTTTTTTATTAATAGGATGAATTTTCATAAAAGAAGGAAATCATAACGCTATATGCTTACTTTTAAGTTTAATTAAATCTTTGCCCCAATTTTTATTTTGGGAAGTAAATATAGTTTCTAATACAGATTAACTCTGTTTTGCTGTTTTACAAAGTTTTTTTATCCTTTCAAAAAAAATGTATTTTTTTCTTTATACACTGGCTATAATTTGCGAATATTAATTTTCATTGCTACAGAAAAACATTGAAACAATATATCTATAAAAAAAATGCTACATATTGTAAACGTTCAGTTTGTAGCAACCAAGTGGAATTCTTCTCGCCTAGATGGCAGCAGCAATCAATAAAATATTCTTGTTACAATTCAAGGAGAGAAGATTATAATATTAATATACATAAAAAAGTTAAACACAAATTTTTAATTTAATACTCGCTGGATAAAATAAATTTTATTAGTGTTATGTGAAAATGTTACCAAATAACCTTGTTTTTACAAAGAGCAATAACGCTGAACGAGCTGACCACATGTCGTTCTTGGCATTGCGGGACATAAGCTCCAAATATCAAATATTAGTAAGGATTCATGCTCAGATAGTGAAGAGGCCAGAGTACGGGGTAATGTCATCGGACTTTTTCCACGGCAACACGTGCATTAAACGAGCTGTGGAAGTTTTCTGCGAACAAAGAATATAAGGAATAAGACTCCACTTTCAACAGAACTATTGAACAAAAATGGAAAAAGGGAAATACAATTTCGAATCAAATATAGCGTTTGCATGCACGTGAAAATATAAAAATATGTTAAAAAGCAAAAATATTTTGGCACAAAGAAGGAAAATAAAAGACTTTATTGTGAAAATGTTTAAAAAATTAAATAATAAATAATAATAATAATAATAATAATAATAATAATAAAAAATTGGAAAACTAAGAGTAAGGTCATTAAGGACCTTGAGAAAAAATAAAAAGTTCTGTAAACAAATGTAAGCTAAATTTTTTTTGAAAAGTTTAAGAGCATTTATCAATCCAATATGTTCATATTTCACTTCCATGTTACTTATAAAGTTGGCTTTATAAATCATTTCAATTTATAGAGTATATAAATGTATTTTTAAAATCAAAAGAAACGCTGTTCATAATTTTTGTGACATTAAAAAAATTATTTTTTTGTAGAATTTACAAAAAGTTATATATATATTTTTTTATAATTTGTCGTTTAAATTTAATTATAATTAGATATAACATTTGCATACTCATTTTTTTTTTTATTTAAAACTTTTTCTTTTTATAAAAAATTATTGGTAAATTTTTTAAATTCTTGTATATTTGAATTTAAAAACTATTTACTAAAATTTGTTAAAAGAAAAAAATGAGAATATTATTTATATAATCTTTCAATGCC
>JABFOV010000743.1:0-32480 GCA_022817685.1 Aradophagus sp. ZL-2020
TGAGCTTCAGGACACTAAACTGTGGTCGAGTGTGATATGACGTATGAGTACAATGTCGAAATAGGACATTCGAGTGAGGTAGAGATCGACATGGCTAGGTGATGTATATCAGTCTAATATTAGAGTCTTTTTTTTTTTTTGAAGAAGAAGGCGGCAAAGGAGGTGTAAGGGGGTTTCGGGGGCTGGGAGATGGTTATAAAAGAAAAAAGATAGAAAAAGTTTAGGGGGGATAAATTGAACAGAAGAAAAAAAAAAAAAAAAAAAAAAAAAAGAAAAAAGAGGCGAAAGACGAGCCAAAGTGGTCGCGAGCAAAGAAGTGCGCGAGGCCGTTGAAAGCATTAAAGTCCGTTGGAGCGGCGTAATGAAATTTCTAATGCGGCGAGGGACGAGGTGATGAATCAATTAAATCGACACCGATCGGTTGGTTGGTCACGGGATCCGAGATTACTTTGTTACGGCGGGCTCCTGCCCCTTGAAAAGCTGTCACCCCCCCCCCCCCCCATCCAGCCTCGAAACTTCGCTGCCCATTTCGGCGTACTCGCCGCCCGGAAACTTGCCTTCGAGTTCTTGGCTGCAACTTGCTCGAGAATCGAGATTCTCGCAAGTGTTGTCCGTTGTTTGAGAGTGGGGAGAGGCGGTGGAGGGGGGCCCGAGCTCTTTGAAATCCCAAGTTTCGCCACCTGGCGCCAACTATTTCAAACTCAAAACAATTTCCGATCAACATAAAACGCGCCTTCTTCGTTCATTATCCACGCCTGATCGTGTTTCATTGATAATTAGCGTCGGATTGAAGTCGCGTTTTTATTCGTTGAATGTATCATTTTTGCCGGCCACGTGGAGCCAGTGGGGAATGCTTTTGAACAAGTTAAGAAGTAAGGTGGAGGAAAAGTTTTTTTCAAGCAGAATTGAACATTGCATGGCCGAGTAGAGTTGAACGTTCATCTTTCTTTATGTTTATATATTTTAGAATTTATGTTGTACAGTGAATGGAAGAAGATAATGTATTGACATGCTAGACTAGAATGGTAACAAATAATAAATGAATAAGTATAATAATAGTAATAATAATAATGATAAATAACACTTATAAAAACACTATTTCGATACATTAATGTAAAAATATCGATAAAAAGGAACGAACGAAAAGAAAAGAAAATGGTTTCAAAGATAAAGTCAAACTGGTAGACGGAAAACAATAAATATTAGTATTATTGATAGTGATATTATCATTGATATATCATACACGAGGATACAAAAACACCCCCATTATTTCAATAGAAATACAAATAGCATTATTACTTTTTTAATTCTACATGCTATAATTCTAATTAATATGTCGATGTATATATATATATATATATATCAATAAATTTTCCTTCTGCACCAGTTCAACATTGTTTTCAAAACAATATTCCTTTTCGTTTGATTCCCTACCGAAGTTGGCCACTCTCTCGCCAGTTAAGTCCCATTCGATCCGCATAATCCATACCAAGCCGCAAATCCGCATTAACGAGATTAAACGCTTGGCGGCATACCGTCCGCCACGGCCGCGCTTCATTTTATCATTTCGACCGATTCCCGCCACTCGATTCGCTTTATTTTCATTAATTAGTTTGTTCGGCCAAACGTGGCGGCCAATTTTTTCTCCAACGCGGACGGAACGGCCCGGGGGATCGATGGAAACGCGTTCCTTCGTCAAAAAGGCGCGGGTTGAATTCACCGGCCTGGAAACCGCTCTTTTTCTTCCGTTTAATTTCGCAACGATAATTAGGTCAGTTAATTGACCGATCGAAGGAAATAATTCACATGCCCGGGGCACGGAGCGACGCGGCGCAGTTAAAATAAAGAGCCGTCGAAAATTTGACGACCTCGTCGAAGATTGCACGACCTTAATTTACTTTATTTTCGTTTTAATTTCAGTCGCGAGATTGAATCGCCGAGATGCGTGGGGCTTTCCCGTTTTTCTCCAACTTTTTCCTCCGTACATTTTTTTTAATATTTTTTCTTTCCTTCCCTTTTTCAGTTTTTTTTTATTGTCACTGATTCGCGTCTCGGTAATAGAAAAATAGCGAGGTAAAAAGTACGAGGGTAAAAAATGGATGGCAAAAAGCCCGAAAGAAGTCGAAGTAAAAACAATGGCGTCGTGAAATACACGATTGATTATGCGCGGGAATAATAGCGGCGAGGTGGGAAATTTAATTTAAAATTAAGCCCGCGTTAGTTCGGCTCGACTGCGCGGTGAATCTATTACAGCGACGATCGAGCAAGATATTGCTCGAACAGCGACGAATGTCCGGCAATCGGGGCCCCTCGAACGCGCGGCCATAATTAAGATGCTCCTTTATTAGCGTAATGCGGTTTCCCGGGCTTGGCGTTACGCCTCGAGGACACTCGGCCGCGTGGTAATTCCTCGTTTGTTTGTGCGAAACGCAAGGACCGGGAGAAAAAAGACGCGAAAGGGGTGCATATTTGTCGACAAGCGAATCGCCGCGATGTCTTGGAAAGGGGTTTGTTGCCGCGGCGCATTTTAATTGCACTATTCTTTCCGATGGTTCATACTTTTGATAGAATATCCTGATATTGAAATCAGCCGTTATTTTTACCCTAATAATCAATTCTTGAATTTCGCGGGTGTGTGGCAAGAGTTTGGAAATGAAGGGTTTGGTGGAATAATTTGAGAGAGCGACAATTTTTTCATTTAATAATACAGTTTTTGAAGGGGACAACAATATGAACCACTGAATATTACGAGAGTAATAAATATAAAGTTGGAAGGTAATGATGATGATGAGGATGAAAATGACGATGGGTTTGAAGATGGAACGATGGAAATAATGAAAGTGACGATATAAATGTGACACATAATCAACTTTATTTGAGCGTAACAGGTGTCCCAAGCGATCCGCCTTTAATTATTCCGGGGCATTAATCGCAAACTAATCGAAATAAATGCCGGCATTGTTGTGCCGGCGCAAACATCTTGGCACTGTTCCTTGCAGATACGTACGTTCGTCCCGATGAATGGCAACGTGCGCAAATGAGAAACGGCACCGGCGAGTGACATCTGGCCGAAGTTTGATTGCAAGCGGGGGTCAGTTGCTTCGGGGGGTCGATTGCTTGCGAACGAGCACTTGCAAAGCAGCGGCGGATCTCCCGTTGTTTTCCCGGCGTTTGTTTCGACCCCGGTGCTGAGATTAAGAAAATAGCGGGAGGCCCCGTAACCAAGCCGGCTGACTGTGGGAACGCAGCCAAACCGTGGCGCGCACAACTTGGCACCGTAGCCGCGCGCCACCATCAATCGCCGGCTAACGATACTCAGCCGTGTCCCGGATCTCAATATCCATTTTCGCGACCAAATTCCCAGCAAGACAGCTTCCCCGCTCGCGGGCCGGCCCACCGTCGTTTTCAGTTTCACGCTCGAATTCGCGCCAACGACGTCGACGCAAAAAAGATGCCGATGGATCGACGAAATTCGTGATACGGAATTCAATTAACGAAATAATATACAATCAGTTGTACAATGAATCGTCACCAAACAGCAACCATGGTAGTTTGAATAATGACTGACTTTTTAAAAAAATATAACGAAATGGAATTGGATTGTAATGTAAATACTCGAAGTATATTGTTTAGAGATTTAGGGAATATATCAGATTTTGAGATTAGACTTTAAAGCTAAATTTGAAACTTATAAATATTTATAAAATGACTGGGATGTCCGTGTGAGTTAGTAAGTCGATGGTTAGGCTATTGTCTCAACAATATTCCCGTTATTTACACGAAGGACTCAATTTCCACGTCGGTTAATCACGATGGATCAAGGAACAAATAATTCAACATTCAACTGGCTGACGAAGGGACGTACAAAGAAAACCGGATACAGTTCGGGAGGACTGATCGAAGACCGCCCATTGACGTGACTATCGAACACGTCAACTCGTTAGAGCCGACACCTGCCGAATTCATTCACTTTTTGGGTTTTAAACCGCACCAAATGTTTAGATGAAGCCGGCGATTAGCAGCTTACACTCCCACGTGGAAATCATTGTTGCTAGTTATTTAGCAGAAGTCTGGCATTTGTACGTGGGCCAAGTCCATGCCAGACGTATGCCGTATTATTGCTAGGCTTGTAAAGCTGACTAAACCTTGATAGTCTGACTATCAAAAACAGTCGATAGTTCATGGATTAACTATCAATAGTAGTAACGGAAAAATTGGCAACTATAACACCTATACGGAACATTTGTAAAATTTGGTATTAAGCAGTTTGTTAAGGAAATGTCACCACATTGTTGGAAACTATCGATATTACCATCGAGGTTTAGTCAGCCCTACATTCATATTCAAATTATTAGTCTCTAAATTTTTTGCAATTTATACCTCAGAGAAGAGTCTGCTCGAAATTAAAAGGAAAAATCCAATATACACTTTTCTCGGCGTAAGATTTGTTTGATGACAGGACCATGTC
Organism: Aradophagus sp. ZL-2020; assembly: GCA_022817685.1. NCBI lineage: Eukaryota > Metazoa > Arthropoda > Insecta > Hymenoptera > Scelionidae > Aradophagus > Aradophagus sp. ZL-2020. The sequence continues at coordinate 4,469 of JABFOV010000743.1, forward strand.
ATTTATACGTCCCACGAGAGTACAACAGTGAATTTCCCGGTGCGGCCCCTCCCTGAAGCGAAACCTCGATGAATGAAAAGTCGTTCGATTGGAATGTCGTTTTCTCGGCGACTAACTAAACGTTCGTAAGAATTAATTTTCGAATGAAAACTTGATCCGAAGGGTTTCGCCATCGAAACGATCAGTGATTGAGCTGTCAAAACGCCAAGAAGCGGGGCTCGCGTTCTCGTCTTACGTGGAAGGCAATAATATTGCCGATTTTTTTCATCCAGTCGCACGTTTTTCCTCGGCCGTTCGCGTGTCAGTGTGGATGTCCTCGTTCGTCATCTCGAATGGCGGCCCCCTTCCCCTCGGTCCCGGCCAATGGCACAGTCGGTCCGGAGAAACTATATGCATTGGATTCGCAGGTCAGTGAGTTGTCGCGTCGCGTCAGTCGATTCGTGTCAGCGGGCCCGAGTTATCGCGCTCGTCAATCTCTTTGCTGACTTCGGCGTGCTTCTCGGATTACCGGCAGCTTTCGCTCCGGCAACCACGTGTTCTCGTCTTTGTTTTCCCTTTATCCTGCCTCGTTTTCCTCCCGTTTTTATTATACATACATTTTATTATGTATACACCACCAGCGGCCCCCGAGCGCGACCGCAATCGCGATCCCGAGATAAGATCCAAATTATATACAATTCGTATCGGTTTGTCGGCGCAATCAACTAAAGAGTCTGCTTTGGGACAGAAGGGTCGTCCACTAATATCACTCGGTTAATTCGAATAAATGCCGGTGCTGATGTATGATTAACTGAGAAAATGAAGTAGTAAAACTGAGAGATATCGAAATTTGAAAAAGTGCGATTTTGACCTTTTTTTTTCAAGTAAACGAATTTTTCACTTTTATCGATTCAGTTAATTTCCACAAAGTAAAAATTAATTTTTCCTTTTTTTTCAAAGTAAAATAATTCTTGCTTTTCAGTCATTTGATAATCAACAATATATTTCAATTATTAATTTACTTTTTCATACTTGATAAAAGTCAAATTTTACTTTTTCAAATTTGGACAGTGTGAATGTAAAAAGTATCACTGGTATCGTTATAAATTTATTGCTTTTGTTATTATTGATCGGTCGATTCGCGCTTATAATTTATTTTCTGAAATGCACTTTTTCAGATCTTCGAGTAAAGAAATTATGTATTTTTTTATCTACGTGTGGCGATAAAAATAGTAACGTGAGGATGTCGTTTGCGACTTTGACGGCGTCGGGGGGGAAAAAAAAGAGGAAGAAAAAAGGCTCACGGTGATAAAAGTGTGACAGAAAGTATCGATTAGTATTGCGGGACGTATCAGTCACCCTTCAAAGTAACAAGAACAGCGGGGATAGAAAAAAGTGCCGTCTTTCTATATCGCATATTCTTTTACATCTTACCCTTCATCAAAGCGAAAGAATGATGACAGCAAACTATCCGGTTTTATAAATGCCGCGCTATCGATCAAATGTTTGGTATAAATGTGCTCGGAATAGACGGCGGTTATGGTAATGAGAATAAATGATGCACTGCTTTTCTCTTTTTCGCCAACACAAATTTCCCTTCTCCCACGTTTGAGAAATTGACGCGATTTTAGATCAAAGACCTGTCGTTTCGGGCGGAAAATATCGACAAAACAGGAATAATGTTAGGCGTCTGGAAATCCCTTTCTTCGCAGTTTATTAAATACGATAGTTTTATTCGCCTGCAAGGTGAATTCCAAATCACAGAGTATTACTTCTTTTGTTTTCAGTTCTTTTAAGTTTCGCGTATTATTAAATGATACATTCAAACGGTGAATTATCAAAACGGTATGAAATTGTCGTGTGAGTTGGCTGACGATTTTTCACGAATCGTAGGTAATTCCTAAAAAATGCAACATTTGTATATTTGTCGGAGAAACATTTACATCGGATGAACATAGAAAACATTTGAAGCCTGAACCACGAACTTCAAATAGTAATATTTAAAAACGCATCAACTAGTCTAATATCTTACGATGTTCGTGTGATAATGTTACGTTTTTTACATCGATATTATATATCATACAATCATCTTAAACTTACATTAAATATAGTCACCGTAAAACGTTTCACGTTGACTCAACTCTATCGCCGAATTTCCCGCACGTCAACGTCACTTTTTCCCCGAACTTTTACATCTAATTTTCCTTGCAAGCGCCTTTTTTACTCACGATTTTCACACGGAAAAACAACTTCCAACGATCGAGCTTAATCCAGCCGTCGATTCGCAAGGTTGCAACCTCGTGTCCTCGAGAAGTCGGAAAAAAGCCCGCGCGCTTGTCTCATCCGTTGCGGAACGACGGGAAGAAAAAGCAAAAAAAAAAAAAGAAAAAAGGAAAAAAAAACATAGAAGGCGCGAGAGAGAGGGCCGGCTGGATCGGACGAAGAGATTCTGCACGCTGCGCCGGCATTATCGAAATCTGGAGCGCGCGTTCGTTATTCAGGACTTCGGCGCTTTTGTTTTCCGGCCCCCTCTTTTTCCGTTGCCGCTGATTCCGTTCGCCATCTCGCTCTCTCTTTCTTCTTTCTTTCGCGACACACGCAGCGCGGGCTCCCCGGTGGTGAAAAGAACAATGACCCGGCGAACGGGGTCGAAGTGCGCGAGCCGATCGCGGTTTACTTTCGAAATGATGCCGCGGCGCAGTGTCTCATTGGAAGCCGCGGTCACAATGCAACTTTGTCGCGGTGTAACCATGCCGGAAAGCGCGCCTTTGTGCCGGCATCCATTATGAATTTCGATGTTCTTGCAAAACATTTCCACCGCGATGCTTTTTGAGCAGCCCTTTGTCGTGCTTTTCCCTTTTCTACCCCAGTTTTTGTTTTCGTTTTCTTTTAGTCAGCTTCCATTCTTCTACCGTCTTCCTCGCTCTCGATAAAGACAGCGAATCAAAACAGATAAAGATAATAAATTTCATGAACAAGTTTTTCGTCGGATTCCGCTTGGTCGAATCTTTCGTCGCGAAAACAAAACGATGAGGTTGCGTTGATATTGAGATTTGAATTATAAATACAATAATGTTGTGTCAACGGGAGGACAATGCTAAGTGAAAATATCGTGAGCTCGCATCATAGAAAAAAGTCGTTTTTTTTTTATAAATCATTCTAATTAAGAAGTTGAATAGTTTTAAGCTACTTGCTTTTCTGAAATTTTATGGTTTTGGTAATTTTCAAAACATTTCTTTTTGCAGCAACGTACGCCGAAAAACGATATCGTACGAATATGGATTGTAAATATTCCAGCTTTCTCATTGGTCGGAATAAAGCGATCTAGTAATGTTATTGGCTGAAGTCAGTTGCGATATGATATCGTAAAATGTTTACTGTATAAAATTGTGAACGTTACAATATGTGTTATAGTGATTACAATATGGTTTTCTCAATGTATTACTCATTTAATAAAATAATTTTGTTGTAACTGAAGCATTAATATTATGTCAAATTAATAAGATAGTATTTCATCTTTTAATTTATTTTTCTTGTGTTCATTTTTTTTGTCATGGATTTTTTGTCACATTCATTGATGTTATCTCGAGTTCGCGATATTGGGGGCAATAATTTCATACAATTTCGTCTCCTTCATTGAATACGCGAAATTATAATTATACGTTAGCTAAACACGCAGTTGGCCAACAAGTTTCAACGGATTGTTGTAATCCTTTCCCGAACTCGCGGCTAATCTTCTGGATGGCGAAGTTGCTGCCTGCGAAATAGTTACATCCGAGCGAAACTTGTCCACATTCTAGCGCGCTTCCTTGCACGAGAAAACTTTGTCATGCCATTACCGTCACAAACAAGTTCATTTAGTGCGGTTATCTGTTCGAGAACTTCATTTTTCCAACAATGTTAATTACAATCAATTTCACGTTCCAACTTTCTACAAACATTTACGTTCGTTTGCATAAACGCTACATGAGTATTCATGCGAATTTCGGTGATCAAGAGTTCATCGATTAAAGTAATGATATAGAATGAAATTTGAATGTTGAATTAGTAGAAAGTTCCGTAAGTTTTATTTACTTTTTCTTTCTTTTTTTTTAAGAATTCATCTATAATAATAAAATGTGAGAGGAAGATAAATAAATTCAATTTACAAGGTTTTTTACGCGATGTTGGAACAAGATGAAATACTTGGTATAGTTAGCATCACTACCATATTAATGCAACTATTTTTTCGTGCAAAAGTAACTTTTTCATTTCCATTTTCGCCACTGTATTATATTACGTAATATATTATGTTTAACGATGCGATATTTGTAATTGTGAACCATAAGTTAATTTAAATATTTCCAATTTACAAAATTGCAAATTAATAATTCAGTCGGCCGTAAATAGGAAACCGAATATACCTTAAACACATATCGTTAAAAATACAAATCGTCGAATGCGACGTTACTGTAAATTAATTTCTTTTACACGTCGCACAATCACCTGCATTTCCCTTCCGCGGATGACGAATCGCGAAATTCCCAATTTCCCCGATTCCCGAGATTTCAATTCCGCGGTAACGCTGCATATATCGGATCGCGATTGGGAGAAACGACGGAGAAGGCGGGGGCCGTTCTTGTATCTTTTATCGGCGTCGGATCTTTTTATTTTCGGCACACACGAGTGGAATAAACATGCGATGAGCACGAGGACAGGGCTGCGCTATGATTGCGGGGTAATCTGCTTTCGTTTTGCGCGCCGGCCCGAAGGCAACATCGCCGCGCGGTCGTCCTCGTCTGGCAACAGGAAAGTCCGTTGGCGCGAGCGAGACGGCCTGCGTCGACCCTCGTGCAGACGCTGCTTATCTTATAAATGACGCCCACCCCTCCCCCGAGCGAATGATAATCCGACCCCCGGGGCCCGCGTGTGGTTGAGCGCTCGTAACAGTTACCATATTTGATTGTGCGCCCCACCCCACCGGATCTCCGAGGAATACAAATTATCTTCGGGCGACATCTCGGATTCGCTTCGGCGTCCCTTAAAACCATTTCGTCCGCGTGATCTCGCGCTTATTTTCCTACAAATCGTTGCCGATGCGATTGACGAGGCGGAACTCGGCGCCGAGAAACACGAAAAATACGACCAGCCGTTTGCCGCAAGAGGATTCGCTTGGCTTTGAATAGAGCCCATTCGGTGGCATCGGAAATCCGCTTGCTGCAGGTGGATTTTTTCAATAGTTTCGACAAGTGTTGCGTTACAATGTTGAAAGTCAGAATTTTATTTCGAGAAGATCTGTATTTTTATGTACAGAAGACTGAAATGATTACTAATGAAACTGTTTTTGGGAAAATGCCTTAATGTTGTAAATTATTTGGTTTAATGAGAATGTTTAAAATTATGCAATTCTATTTCGTGTAAGAAGATACTCTTTGGCGAAATACAGTTACAATTCTTTTTTTTTTTTTTTTTTTTTAATAAATGTGTCGTTTTCAATCAAAGTACGTGATTTTAGCAAACGACGTCAAATTGCACGCGTTACCTAATCATCGTTCGTTACGTGGAATGCAGTTTTATTTCATTTCGCCGCCCGTAAATTGCAACCGAGAAAACCCCTTTCTCATCTATTTGCAATCATTTACTTGAATTTAAATCCAAGGATACTCTAGCCGAAGGGTATCTGTCTGTGGCACGTACATGGGTCGAAGAAATTGGCTTTTGATGTGCCATCAAAGGGCGCCATCACTTTCATTATTTACCCTTTTTTCTTGTCGTCCTTTTTTAGTTTGCACGAGAAACAGTTTCAGATACATTGTAAAACGTCGATTCATGTTTGTATTAGTGAGTTTTTAAATTTATTTCTTTCGGTATGTCTTTTTGTAAAAATTGCTCAAATTTCATTTCCCATTTTATCGTTAAGTTATTTACAAAGTAAAAAAATAAACATTTTATTTGCACATCATTTCGCAATTTTTTCCCGCTATCTCTCCCCCCACCGAGGTACCTTTGGCTATATTATCGCACATACCGCGGTCGCCAGCGCGGTAATTATTATACACGCACGCACGTACAGATGGCGCACCGTGCGGCCAACCGCATGGAATGGTGCCGATATCCAATTCGCGTGGCGGATTAATTAATTAAAAGCCGTGGCGCTTGTGCCGCGGTCACTTCGTCTCTGTTTCGCCGACGGCGTTCCTTCGTCCATGCCACGCGTTTGGTTATAAATTGTGATAGCGTTGAATCAGCGAAATGAATTTATTTCATTTTTTCTTTCTTCAATGTAAACAATATTTTTGTATATTATTAAAGTAGTTTTATAGAAAGTTTTTTTGTAAAATAGCTTTTATTATTATTCATGATTATTATTATTATTATAATCATTATTATTGTTGTTATATTATTATTTTATATTATTTATTATTAATTATTCATTATTATTTTATGAGATAGTTTGTAAAATCCGATTTCTTTAACAATCGATCAATAATCTAGTTTGCACAAAAATATTGTTATACATTTGAAATGACTATCAAATAATTTGATCTATGCCACGAAATATTTGCTGTTCCAACGAAATACTTCCACGCGTATATACGCGTGTGTACGCAACTGCCCGTTGAAAAGGGGTGGGGCTAGGCGCGCGGATTGCGGTTTATTTCTGCAGGCTCGTGAGAGACGCTTAAACGCAATCGCGTTTCCGGAATGTGCGTTGCGACCAGCGCCTGATTTCCACCCCGCTCTTTTACTTTTATTGCCACCAACGTCGGTGATATTATTTTCATTCCTTTTGAAATTTGTCGTTTTGTCGTTTGAAGCAGTAAAACGCGATACCACGGGTTTTCAACGACTCGAATTTAAAATTGAAAGAAGGATTGGCAAAATTGCGATTAATCAATTCGATTGATGGTTTTTTTCTCGTTCCACATGCTTAATCAAAGTTTTGGTTGAAAAGTGGAAGTAAAGTTACGCTTTACTCCCTCGAGACGTAATATATTTTTCATCATTACTCTTTCATACTTTGTTGTCATAGTCTTCAGAGATTGTTCTTTAAAAAGGGAAGAAAATCAAAAATTCGATTTTCGTTTCAGCGTTGATCAAAAACGAATATAAGGTAGAATTTCGCGAAGTTGCCTGATATTCCAACACGCGTTCTCGCTAATTTGAATGATGAAATAATTTGAATAATGAAATCGTGTTTAATTCAAGAGTGCAAATTAGATTCAGTTTCGTTTGATTATCTGCGAAATGGCCTGTTACGCGCGGTTTTTCTTATAAGCGATAGATTTCATCTACGAGGGTGTCTGTTTCTGCCGCACGTATTAATGAAGTTGTTGTTATCCGTCGACTGAATCATCAGCAACTTACCCTTTTTCGCGTGAAGAATGTCAGCTGGATCGGGTGGCAATGTACAATGGCTCGGACTTAGACTAGGCTGAAGAGAAGGGAACGGACTGCCAGCTCCGGAGGGATACCTGATTGTCGACAAGAAGAGGGTTTAACACTGGCTTATCTTCATCGTGTTCGTGTGTTTACGTTAATAGGTTGTTACAACTGATTGGACAAAGTTGTCACCTTTGTTTCTTTAATTACATTATTTGATATGTTAATACTTTTAAATGTTTTAGGATTTACGGCTAACTGGATAATATTTTAATATTCATTTTAATCAATGGACAAATTTTAAACTTTGGAATTATTAAAATATAAAGAAAAATTATTATGAAATTTTCGAATTTGCTTTGTCGATTACGTTGATCGTAAATATAATGTATACTATTGACTAATTAATGAGTTATCGTTTGATCAGAGCTCCAGTCAGTTCTTTAATTATTATATTATTACGTTTCAATTTTAAATAACCATGAAATGAAATTTAATGTAAATCTGAAGAGGTTCGATATAACTGCTCGAAACGTAAATTATTTGTAAATATACAAAAATAAAAATTTTATGTCTATTGACGAAACTGATTGTTTCATTATTTCATTAATTACTCCAACTCATAAGTGTATTTGTACTTTAATATAAATATGGTAGTTTAATATAAATATGGAAATCGTTTTCTTACCAAGCACCTGGTCGCGGCCAAGCAGTCGATTGTCCATTAAGTAACCTTAATTTATCATAGACAGTGTCGGTCGGACTGTTGCCGGCCACGCCGACCCCCACACTTCCAACTCCTTGCTGTTGTTGCTGTTGCTGTCTTTGCTCCTTTTGAGCAGCAAGATTCCTTAATACCCTGTTTATAGACGAAACCTGGAATGAAAAACCGAAGATTTTATTAATCCATATGCGTAAATCATCAAACGTTTTTTTTTTGTGTCGAGTAAAGTAGTTGTCAATCATGGAATTTTATCTTGAATCAAGTGAAATTTTCTTCTACGACGAAAGTTTCTCTTCTGGCGAAAATTTTTTTTCTACTGTAAATTTTTTTTTTTAAACTTTTCTCTGAATGGGTTATTTTACAACCTTTAAAAAAAAATTTAATCATTTATGTGCAAGAAGTTTGCAACTTCATTTGCAATGAATTTTCAGTAAAATGTCATTTCGTCCATCGATAATTAAAATCAGAACTCAAATTCATATCAACGCGATATAAAATGACGTAATTAATTATTTCATTTCCTTTCTTCGTTTAGAAGTATATGTTTTTCGATTGAATATTTATGGAATTTGGAATCCGCTGCAAATAAACGTTGCAAACTTCCTGCACACAATCATTTCAGTGTTTTGCATGAAATATAATTGTAAATAATGTTAAAATCTTTGATCAAATTTTCATATAAGTATTTTCGATCTTCGTATTATTTATTTTAAATTTTCTCACTAGCTGCAAAATAATCGTCTAGACGTGAATCTCGAATGTACTTTGTTTTACGTGTATTGATCTGTTGCTACCTTATTTTATCAATCTCCTATTCCCAATACCAATTAGCGATAAAAATATTGGAGAGCGTCAAGTATTACATAAGGCTTAAGCAATAAATATTGCCATAATACATTTGGCAATATTAACTAGAAGAATTAATTTAAATAAAACAATAATTAACAAATTATAAAGTACGACTTTGAAAAAAATCAGCAATCACAATTGTATTTTTGTTTATAATTCGAAATTACAAACTTCCATTCTGTTCGCAACTCGCTCGTTTTTACCTTCCTGCAGGTAACAATAGTTGGCCAAAAATGTGTCCCTCGCTGTACATTTGGCGGCAATTTGAAAATTCGAACATCATTATCCGCCGGGACGGCCTCTGAATCGCGCCGAGCAGTTAATCGCGCCGATTAATCGCCGAACCAACTAATAACCGTAAAACGCGAATCCGAGCGTCGCGCATCCGAGTGGTAACGAGCGAGGCCGGAAAGGAGCGCGAGGCGGCTGTTAAAAATGGCGAGCGCGCGACTCCGGGGCTGATAATTAGCCCGGTCATTAGGGCGATTAAAAGAACGGCGACGAGGCGCGAGGTAACGCGGCCCCCCGGTGGATTGCGAGGCGCGGCAATATCGCCGGATTACACGTCTGAATGTCGTCGAGTGGTTCGGAAGTTTGCTCCGGCGGTATCGAATTTGTAATATAAATACGCGAGGGGATGATCCCAGGCAAGACTGCGCCCAATGAAACGCGACGAGAGCGGTAATTAAAGCGACGCGAGAGGCCGCATCCCGACGCCGGGGCCGCTTAATTACCGCCGCCTTCAATTATATCTGTCTCGCGCGACTTCCGAGGGGACTTTGGCTCTTCGCTCCCGCCGCGCCAAGTAACTCGCGCCAGTCGCTGTTAATTATATGCTCGCATGCCCCGCAATATTTTCCTCGCTCCTTTCGACCCTTCGTTTCGTTTCTTTTCTCCGCTCGATTCGGGGTACGGAGGCGGGGGGGGGGGGCTGTGCAACGCTAATTATTATCCGCTAATGGATTGTCGCCTTTTTTTTCTTTTACTTCGTTTGCGAGGCAAATCTGCAAGATTTTATTGATAGGATAGTGTTTATGGTAACTGGGGCGTGGGCTTTTGATTTTGTTCGCATTTCAAGTGATTTTTTGGATGAGTGCAAAGTGTTTGTTTGTTTCCTCAGTGTATTAACTGAATTTTGTTGAATTTTACAAATGGATTTAATAAGTTGCCGAATGACATGTGCGGATGCAGAGAAAATTATTCTTTGGTACAATACAATGAAGCGCGATGCAAAAGTTGCTCCTTATAATTGCAATCACTTTTTTTTATCCAGATTACCTCCAAAGTTCATTATAAATTAATTGTATGAACAACGATGTATTTTATTTTGCAGCATTCAATAAATAAAATATTCATTTTATTCAATAAATAAAATAAAGCAATATCGAAATATCGATAATTACAATGTCGATATTTTTCTTTTTTGGAACATCCCTACTCCCAAACGCCTTGCTCCGCTCGAATTTCCAAGTCGAACGGCTCGGTTGCCGCGGCAAGCAATTTTTCCTTTGTCTTTTCCTCTTCCTTCCTTCCTCCTAATCTGTTGGTCCGTTCTCCTTTTCGTTCGCGTCCTTCGGCGACTTTCCGTGCTACTGTCACTTGCAGCTCGCATATAAATCGCACGACGAAGCCGTAAAAGAGTCGCCGTGAAACTGAAGCGACATTCTTTTGCTCTCAATAGCGCCGTAATTTATGCCTGCCGAGCTTTCGGCCGTTACGCGGGGAAAATACGGATACAGAGCGCCCGGGCCACGGCGTATTTTATGAATCGCAGCCGTCTCGGCGAAATTAAAAGAATCGACGATTCGCGATTGAGGGGGCTTGAGTTTAAGTGCCACGAGAAATTGGCCGGCGTAAAAAAGTTTTCGACACTTTTACGGCGTCTTAAGCGAACTTCGCTCGGCCAAATAATGGCACGCAATTGAAATTACGTTTCAAACAGGTAGATAGTGTTGATTTAATTGATGGAAATTAGCCTCTTGTAAGAGGCTGCTTTGTTGAAAGGCAATCGTTTCAGATGGTCGGAAATTAATTTTTAACAGTAATCATTTATTTTAAAAAAACTGGTATCTTGGTTTTATTTTCTATGAATAAAAGAATGAAAGAAGTATTCTGTAGTCATTTTTGCAAATTATTTTCAATGTTTCTACGTAAATTGTTTCAAATGATCTAAAAATATATAATCCAATTTTTAAAAAAAATTGGATTATACATTGTTTTCTATAAATTATACTTTGTGTTGAAAAATGTGTATATTACTTCTGAACAAAATACATCAAAATACATAATTAATGGTTTAGTAACACCAGCTTAATCAAAATAAAAAAAAAAAAAAAATACAAAACGTTAATTTAAAATCAATTTGATTTTGGATCAGTTTGTTTTTTAGTCAATTGACGATATTGACTAATTGTGTTTGTGAATTTAATTTCCGCTTTTTCTATTTTTTTTTATAAATATGTTAGAAATAAAAACAATATTAACTTATTAATTTCATTTTAGATACGAAATACTAGTCGTAGCAAATTTTTTTCATTAATTTTTCGCAAAAGATGTTCATCAGTGACACGATGTAAAAAGTTTTTACTTCAATGATTACGTACAATGCGGGATCACAGGTCTGAAAGATGCAGTTGTATGAAATAAGTTTTGACAACTGCGAATAATGTTGTAGAAATTACAGCGCATTATCTGAAAATATTTTGATGTATTTTGGCCGTGGGAGCACAAACACGGCTCCGGTCAATTACTTGACACACCGTCCCAATATTAATCTCGTTAGCACCTGCTATTCGAGCGACGATTCAAGCCTCGCTGCGGGATTGGCCGTGGGATATCTCGTTTCCTGGGATCCGTCGGACCCTGTATCGTATCGGTGTCACGGGTCCACGGCGTTGAAGCGGCTTGACGCGTCGTCTCGGACCCCCGCAGTTATTTCCCCTTCAAATCAAACGCGCTCTCCAACTTGGACGTCATTTTTCGCATTCCACTGCTGCTCTCGTGTTCGCAATTACGAGTAAATATTTTGTAATTTCAACTTCGCATTGCAAATCGAACGTTCGGGGTAGAATTTTTTTTCCGGGACAGAATGTTTTACTTTAAACATATATGACAAAATAAAATAAACATTGACAGCGTTTATGAATTGTTTTTCTCAGATTTTTCGAATACAAAAATTTGGTGGAAAATTTATAGCTTATTGCATTGGTAAAAACAGTACTTGATGTATCATTTGAAGTGTAATCTTTTTTCTTTATTTGTAATTGGAATTTATTAAGAACAATATAATGTTACTTTAATAATATTATTAAAGTAGATACACATGAAATATAGTGTCGAATAAGACGAAAAATTGTAATGTTTAAAGATGAAGAAAAACAAATAATATTAATTTTTCAATTTTTGTTTATCTGTGTGGATTACGTCCAAATGCAGAATTTGGAATTACTTTTTATATGGTGAGACGGGAACTTACAGTTACGACAAAAATGTATCAAAATATTATATAATGAAAATAGTTTAGAGATATTTTTGCACTCGCTAGGAACTTAAGATTTCAATTATTTGTGTAAGAACAAAAAAAATGTATAACATGTAAAAAATGTATAAATAAATGTATAATATAAATGTACAAACGTATAAAATGTATAAAATTGTAAAAAAAGTGATTTTCATTTTTTTCCGAACGCGGGACATTTAATTTCATCTCAACAATCCCAATTAACTCCAAACTCCCAACAGCGAAAATGCCTCCACTTGAAATTTAATTTATTCATAAATACGATTCAAACTTCTAAATTCTAATAACATCTTGACTGCCAGCTCTGGCAATTCATACGAACAAACGTCCCGCTAAACGTCTCAATACTCGTTATAGAGAGCGGCGATCGTCAAAACAACGAGCCAGCGACGACAATATACTTTTTCTCCTTTCACCCTCAGAATTTTCGATTGCCGCGTATTATACTATATCGTCGTTGAACTCGAGTGTCCTCGGGATGAAGAAAAGGACCGAACGTGTCACCAATCGAACAAAGGCCAGTTTCGTCCTACGAGAAAAGGGATAAGAGTTCGCGCGAGAGGGGGGAGGCGATCCCGCAGTGGCGAGCGCTCGATGTCACTCGACGACCTTTCTTCGTCGCGGATTTGACTGACTGACGGACCGGTTGGCCCGATCGGCCAGCTTTGTCGATGCGGTTTGTCACCAGAAAGCTCGAGTGCCTGTTTCGCCCTCCTCTTCCATCCCTGGTCCTTTCTTCGCTGGCGTTTGCATTGTTATTGTTGGCATTACTGACGCAAAGTCTTCCTTCTTACGCGCGCACAAGTTCGATTCTTCAGCGGTGACGTTCCGTTTTGTTTGCGGCTCCGCCGAGCGTCATTGTGCGACTCGGAGTTTGACGTTCGGGGAGTTAAGAGCGCGGTTTCCGGGCCGAGATTATTTGTGCTTGTGTCTTGGTTTTGGATTTTGAGTGCTGGCAGAATGTCGGCTGGGAAAGATAAAGGGCTTTTGGGTCGACTTTGAGGTCGCTTGCGATGGAGAAGAAGGAATTTCAACCACTTCTTCATTTTTTCCGTGGAAAACATTCGCTGGTTGGTTTAATTTACTGTAAAAACTCGTGTCACAATTTGAAACAGTTTTGTTGACTCAATCGTTAAAAATGTCTTCGACAATAAAACGATAATAAAATCTATTCCAATTTTTGCAACGAAAACAACTGTATTTCTTATTGAATATTTCTGTAAGAACAAGCTTGAATATAATCATGTTTTACCAAGTATAATTGTTCACTTTTGATATCGCCTTATTTTATTGACTGATTTCTAATTAATTTCCATTTACTAATAAGCGCTGGAAACTTGAGATGCATTTATAGAAAGGTTTCTCAAAACGGGACATTCGTTTTCGCAGTCCTTTGCATAACGACCATGGCGTTTTGATTCGCCCCGTCGAAAACTTGATGTTCCGATATAATTATACGGTCTCAAAGCTGAGCCGCGAGCCGCTCGACGGGGTCCAGATTATTGCTCGAGCCGGGGTCGGAGCAATAAAGCCCCGGACGGGCGCCGCGTGACGGAAGTCTGCGATCGCGCGGCCCCTCGTGGCGCCCTCTTCCGGCAGCCGAGGCGTTACGGGGAGACAATATTATGACGTCTCCATTGGCGTCTTCCCTCGCGAGGGCCTCTTACGTCGCATGCTAATTTCATCGGCCGGCTCCCGCACGTTTTACACGCTTTAATCCTCGCCGCGTGGCCCGACGCTCCGTCTTTGTTCGATGGCTAATAAAGATAAGCCCGGGGAGCGCGCGGGATTAAGCGATCTCTCACGCTGAGAGATGAAAAACGATTTTGTCGCGTCGGCGAAACAATGGCGCGGGCCGCCGGGGAGGGGGGTGATCCGTCATGAGAATGCGATGCAAAGATTTTTTTTTTTTTTTTTGCCCGATGAGGAGTACATTGAGAAGCAACAAAGGCTAGTGAATGACAAGTGTTTCGATTGCAGTAGCTGAGACAAGATATTTGTGAAAAAATGACAGTCGTATTGTCACGCAGCTGTTAGAAATTACGAATTGTCAATTCGACTCACGCAAATTTACATTTTCATATAAAAATTATACAATTTGTCTCAAAATTCAAAATTTTATATCAAAAAGTGCATAAATCGTATGTGAATTGAATCGTATCAATTGAAAAAATTCTTTTAATTCAAAGTAAAATAATGCCAACATCAATATAAATATTGTCCCGAAAATATGAATTATTAGTTTACTCAAACGCAAGTGACAAGTATTTCTCAAAATCATTCGTAAAAGCCTAATTTATAGAAAAATGATAAATTACTTCGGTCGACGAGCGCAACGAATTTCCGATTGAAATGGTAACGAGCGAAGTCGCCAACACCGAGAGCAACGTTTCGTTTGCGGTATTTGTACGGCGATGCGGGACACGTGTTCGAAAGCAATTGGCCGCGACCAACGAGACGCGTATGTGTTACTCGAAAGTTTCATAACCTGTTATTAAGCGACCCTTCGGGGCGCTCGGCGGAGCCACCGGCGAACGAAGCGAGCGACGCGAAGGAGGCGGCGACCGATCGAGCAGCACGCGAGCACCTAAATCACAGGTTACATGATTTTATCCGACTACCATAACGACTAATAATACGAGAGAGGGAGAGCGTGCCCTATAATTTTGCAGCTTCTTCCGCGTTCCCGTCACCGCAACAACAACAATCTATTTTCGATTTACATTTCATCGAAAGCTGCGTCCCGTTTTGCATTCGGCTCATTACATTTTGACTGATTGTGCTTTTCTTTAATTGCGGCGGATTTTGGTTCATTATAGTCGAACTGACAATGATTATTAATTATTGTGATTATAATTGTTATCAAATTAATGACGTCGCATTGAATGCAAATTCAATTGTAAATTTGACTGTAGTTTGGTATTTTTCAATTGATAATGATTGTCGTATAGTTTACTACTGTTTTTTGAAATCGTCATGATAAATATTGTTTAATTATTATTAGGAAGTTTTGTTTTAACTACATAAAATATCTGCTCCAAAGAAAATATGTTAATTACAACAAAAAATAATTATTAATTCCATAAACACAACTACATTTCTTCTTCATAAATCTGCTCTTTTACTTTCTCAATATCACTTGTACTTTCTCAATTTACTTTGTAAATTTTCATAAATCCTCAAAGTTTACATTACAAACCAGAACAAAGTTGGAATTGGCCTGGCAAGTAAACTGCCATTTGTACGGGAGTAATAAAAAACGAAGTTTGCCGGCAATCGTTAGCAATTACGATCGTGGCGAATCAAAGCGACGGCGGCACGCGTCGAGCGTGCAACGATTCCTCGTCCCGAAACCTGACCCTTCCCTTTGCCGTAAGCCCCGGCACAAAGCATCGCCCCGGTGCCGTGGGAAACTGCAAAAACGCCCGGCAAAAAGAACGAAAACTCGAATAATGCCGAAATAATAAGTCCGTGAAATTTCCGCCGCGAGAAGGCTCCCTTTCATCGCGACATTTCGATGACAAACGCACGAGGTGCAGCAATCGCACGGATGGAAATAGTTCGTTGAAACAACAAAACTTTAACATTTAACAGGATTATTTAGTTGTTATTCAAGTTCGGGTCAAATAGCATCAATATAAATGATGGAAATATGTTGTTTACCAAGGAAAAATATTAAATTGATTTTAATGAATCATTGGGTTAAATTATTTCGAGTTAAAATTATTAAATCATTTAAGAATTTTTTTTCATTTAGTACTTTTCCATTTACAAAAAGGATGCATTGAGTGAAGAAAAATGTTCTTGGTTCAAGACAAAATGTATCTTGATATTTTACCAAGAATAAATTTTCTTGAGCCGAGAAAAGTTTCCTTGATCCAAGATACCAAGTGGTTAAGCCAAGAAAAAATGTCTTGATAGAATAAAATTAGGTTCTAATCGAAGAAAATAATCGTAAAACTTAGTGATTCTTGAACGAAGGTAAAGATTTTTGTGAGTGTGTAATTCCGTTTGGCAAAATAGATTAAAATTTATTTGATTCAACCAAACATTTAGTTATTCAATTATACCAACCCTGCAGTTTGGACGGCTCGATAAAATTTTGATCGAATCGAACCTTTTTCTCAGTTCCAAATCATTTATCGACTAATGTATTATTTTATAATTTTTTGCAAGAGCAAATTTCAAACCAATGACAGACGATTAATAATTTTTGAAGTCCCGTTTATTTATGTTTCGATGCCAATCACGCATCTTCATCACGTCTATATACAAGAAAAATTTAATACATCAGCATATATTTTTCGATTTTTGGATCAACTATCAAACTTAAAAACATTTCCACAGACGTTAAATATACATAAAAAGTCAATTATTTCACTTGCCATGTTTTTCTCGATGCACCGAACCAGCTGTCCGTAGCCTTAACGTAAAATTTAATTAAAAGTTCCGTCAAACGAAACCAATGAACCACTTTCCACCGCAGGCCGACTTTGAATCCGCGCGGACCATTCCGCAGGCGACTCTTTCATTTTCTTCGCGCAAGTCCGCCGCGTGAGAACGAAAGCTGCCGAGTGTTCATCATCAAAAGGCGCCGCTCACGCAAGACACGGCCGATAAAAAGTGGAGGCCCGGCCGCGGGGTTTCATAAAGTGAGCCGCGCTGGCGAACGACCGCCGCTAGAGATACAAATTACATTTAAATAGAATGCGCGGAACGCGCGGCATTCGCAATTTAAGCCCGGCGAAGGGCGCGCTCGAGTGCGAGAAAAAGAGAGGTCCGAGGACGCGAGAGGGTCGGCTCCACAATCACAGCTTCCAGCCCCGAAGGGTAGTTTCCGGCTCCCGAACTACGGTATTTAGCGGCTCCGCGGGCGGTCCCGCTCGCGCACGCTGGGGTGACTCCGGCCTCGGGATCCTTATCTACTCTCATTTGGACTTGCGACGAAAAAGCGTCGAGATAGTTTTTCCAACGGCAACTTCGAGGGTGGTATCACGGAAAAAAAGAGGTCCATTTGTTTCTCGGGAATCATCTCCGTCCCCTCTTCTGACGTTCGTATTCTCTTCTCGTGGATAGTTTATTTTTATTTTTCTTTAAATGCCACCGACAAATCGATGTAAGTTATTTTTAAATGTAAAATGATCGTTGGTTGCAATAGGAAGCGATTTCGAGCAAGTGGACTTGTTGTAACTTTATGATGAATGGAATTCTGGTTTGATTACAGTGTTGGTACACTGTCAACTCAATTCAGGAAAATACGTTGCACTTGTTATTATTTTATTTTTGTTGTTGTTAAAGGAGGAATCATCAAATGAAATAGTATTTATTTACGGCAAGCGAGATTATTTTTTGAACTACACCACGGGGAAAAAATCAGCTTGAAATGGCATTGAAATTGATGCTAATCTTTAAATGTGAATCCAAGTTTCCTCATTTTGAAACAGCATCAGAAAATTTTGGCTCACCATCAATAGCCGTTGGGTTAATAACTTCAGATTTTTTTATAAGGTAAAGAATATTTCGTTTCTGATCTGCTTGACGTAAGAGAATATGTTAACCGACTCCATTTTCAGAAACGCACTGAGAGAAATAGATATTCAGATTTATTGTCCAAAAAATCAATCGAGATAGTAAAAAAGTAACTAGATATTTACTTTGATTAATTAGATAATTAATCAAAAAAATAATCATCTTCAGATAATAAAATTGATTATCCAAAATAGTTTAGAGAACTATATAGACAGTTCTTTTTAACTATTTCTCTGAGTGCAGAAATTCATTTCTAACGTAGTATACGAGAAAATGTTATTTAGTCTATAGCAAATTTCGTCACACAGTCATGACTAATTTGCATAAACAAATCTTTCCCGACCAAAGATAATCGACCTTGGAGAAATTACGGCGCAATTTGCATCTCCGATGACGCGCCGAAAAAGAATGTCAAAGGCGGCGAGAAATGTTTCGTGCGTTCGCAAACGAGATCGGCGCATTATCGGGGCGATTGACATCATTTCAAGCGACAACTCCGCGCATTCCCCGCGCGCACGAGTTCAACCACCGTATCAGTTGTCTCGTTCGATTCCACGCACCGCACGCCCGGCCTTCTTGACGTAACAACGTGTGCTGCCTTCATGCGTGCGCAAAACTGAACGAGACGGCAGAAAACGGCCGACGAAAATAAACGACCGAACCGGTCACTTCGAAAGGTATCAACTTTCAGCGGCAAAACAGAAACGACGGCGCACCGTTCAGCGAAAACGGCCACCTTTGTCCGTCGATTCCGAAAAACTTGGATTTCGTTAGGCTCGATTCGTTTCGCAATCATTGGTGGGGTATTAACGAGAAAGGTTGTTATGCAACTGATTTCTATAAATAAAGTTATGTAATTGTAACATAACTCAAAAGTGTTGCTTCAATGTATGCAACAATAATTAGTAATTACTAATTAGACCAGCACTGCTGTGCAAATGTGACGTTTGAGTGAACTCAACGTGAGTTGTGTATTCACTTTTAAAAACGTCCGTTTATTATGAGAATATTATTTTTGTAAGAAGTAGAATAGGAATAATCGTCCACTTATTTTTAAAGTGAATTGTTTTACTCTTTCAAGAATTTGCAAAACGTTTGTAAATAAACGTTGCAAACTTCTTGCGCATGTTCATTTCTGCTGTACAACCAAATTGTATACTGTAAAAAAGAATGTAAAACTATACTACATTATCTAGTATAATTTTACATTCTATTTTTACAATGTATGTAAAGTATTTTTTGACTCTTGATTTCTTACAATCTCTTTCAACAAGGTACTCCAATCAAATTCACCCCTGCAACAAAAAAACTATTTTTTCCTTCGAAATCCAAAGTAATCCGATCTCTCTTGGACATGATCTAATGAAACTCGAGCGCAATTCCTTCTAATCAGCGACAAGCAAACCCAATTTGTAAAGCGTCAAGTGCGCGGTTAAAAACCAAGTCGCCGGGCTTACGGTTATCACTTTCCGATCAAATTTCCGCGGCTATTCCTGATCCGGTGGGCCAAAGCCCGGTAAATGATCCCCACGCGAAATCCCCCGAGACTGTGGCTCCCGAACGAGAAAGAGACGAAAGGCTGAAGAAATAAAAACTCGGGGTCGGGCCGGATTGGCGGAAAAAGGGCTCGCGGCGGCATCTGCCGCAGTGGCCGTGGAAGGTGACACGGTTAATAGCACTTCCTCCGATAAGGGTCTTATATCAAGGCGACAAGCGCAACTTTTACGGCGCTCGGCGAAACGAAGCAGTGATTAAAAGTCGAGGAACCGCGGCGGGGAAAAGTCCGCGAACGAGGATGCGAAGAGGGAAAACGGTCGGATGGATAGAAGGAGGATGGATGGATGGGCGAGGCGTGCGGGAGAGAGACGGAGAGAGCGAGTCGGTGGTAAAAACGTCGTTCTTCGTCTATGTCCTTTAAACGGCGCAGAGCGAAAGGAAGAACAAAAAGGGAGGGAGAAGGAGGTTCGGAAGGAGAGAGAGGGAGGATCGGGTAGGGTGGTTGAAGGGGGGGAGCTGTTCGGGGACTTGGTTAAAGAGTCGGAGGAAAAGGGATAAAAAGGCGAGGTGGTTGATGGCGCGGGGTGGCTAGAAATACATAATGCAGTAGTCGGACGTCTCCGACACCCCCGGTGGCACCGGAGACGCGGGAGGCGCATTGATTTATGCCGGCAGGAACGCCGAGGGTGTCTCGCGCGGCGCTTCCACGACGGACGCAGGGCCAACAATTCACTCGGCTCGGCTTCCTCGGACCATCCATTACAGGGCCGACATTGTTGCGGTTACTTATTCCGAAACTTCGGACACGGTGCCGCGGTGCCTCGCGATTGACACGTTGGCCCGCGACGTTTGAATCATCCTATCGACGTATCGTTTATTCGACGTTATACACTCAGAAAATGTACCAGTAAATTTTACAGTTAAAACAGTGTTTGAGATGTATTACACTGGGAAAAAAATATGTAGTAGCATGAAAATTGAGTTCCTGAAACATTTTGCCCAGATGTCAACATTAAGTGCTGCCATAACAATATGACAATGTAAGATCAGCAGATTGGACGTGTAGCTAGAGACAGAAAAAAAGAGACAGAAAGAACCTTAGCCAACATGTCAAATTGTTATGATTTCTATATCGAGTTTTTTTAAAATTTCTTTTTATTGCAAAATTTACTTGACAATTATTGAGTTAATTTACCCAGCTGACATTCACTTGCTAGATGTTTTCATGACAAACTTTTTCATTATAAAGTATCGTGTGACAGCTGTCAAACTCGCGAACGACATAAACAAATGCCTGCGGATGTTCGATGACATTCAAAAAGATGGGGGAGCATGTTCACCGAGTCAAGTTTACTCGATGTTGTCAATTTCATTTTTAATGCTGCAAGAGCATAGCCATTTCTCCCAGTGTAAGCATTAAGAGGGTCGTATTTATTGTGTAAGCTCTGATTTTTACGGTTTTTAACAATAAAATGTAGTGTTTACACACTAAATACTACCCTTCTCATGCTTAATACATTTTAAATACTGTTTTAACAGTAAAATTTAGTGGTACATTTTTTTGCGTGTATTGAGATAGACACTGAGATGCACTGCGAAAACAAGTGTTTGACAACAAAACGCAATCGCAAGCACTCTATCGACAAAATCGGAATCGTGTAGAAAATGTGAGCAAATACGCTCAAATTTGCCCGTAGCCAAGGTTCGACGAATTTGGTTTACTTTTTCCTCAACGCGGAACAAATTTCATTGCAATTTTTCGCCGCGTAAAATGCAATTACAAGTTTCAAGTCGCAACTTTTCGATTTTGATAACCTTTGTGCCGGGACAATGGACGAACGGCGGGGTAAAGTTTTCGTGATGGAAAGTGGAGTTTGCGAGGTCGAAAATGCGCTGTCCGTTAGTGTCTGTAACGGCGCGTAGAAGCCGAGTCGGCCAACTGTGCTCGGGGACTATTAATTACAGAGACGCGTCGGGAACACCGCAGCGGGAAATCTAGCGTGTCCCGGCGCGTCGGCATTTCGCGATAACATTGACATCCCGCTCGGTAACTGCGGGACGTGGCGCTCGCAAACAACCGCCCCTGTCCACCGCGACGAATATAATCTCCGCCGACAGCCGAGCGGCGTTCTCATTTTTCTCTATACTTTTCACGCGGAACGTTCTTTGTGCCACCTAGCCGGCAGACTTCGTTAAAGTATCACGACAGCGAAATCATGGAATCGTCTTTATATCGTGTGGTCGTTATATTTTTGCCTTCGAAAATTGCTTTTATGATTATGATTCAAGTATGATATTTTTGAATGACAATATGGTGCGGTACGAAATTTATATCTTGTTGATCAAATTTAAACAAGGTCAAAGTTCATATTTGCAGAGAAACCATTATTTCTGTGGTAAAAATGGAACATTCTATTCAATGAAACATTACGTTTGTCACAAAATTCTCAAAATTACTTCTTTTATCAAAAATGAATCATCACTTTGGTTTAACACAGTGAATAACTGAACTAAACTAAGTTCAACATTGTTTGAGATCATTTTGATAATGTCTCATCATCACACATCCATCACAAAACAATAAATAGTTATCTATGTTTCCAAAAAATGTGTAAAATGTAGTTAAAATTCGGACGTTTATTAGATCAACGTGATTCCTTGCTTGTTCGACAAGTGAAATTAAGGCGAACGCTCCACGTCGGACTCTTCTTTTTAGCCGAGGGCTGAAGGTCGGGCGGTTGATTTTGCGGAAGAAATTTTTTGGCGCCTCGTTTGGGCGGAGAGGCGGAAAATAGAAAATTGTTCCAATGAGCGCCACTGGCGGTAGTCGGAGTCAGTGGCGCGAGTAAACCAATAACGCGTCCGCCACGCCGGGTGCCAGATTCAAATCCGGCCGGGATGTAGCGTCCCGAATTTCTGCGGAGCATTTCCAATCCAAAATACCGACCTGGCTCTCGGATTTGACACGTCATTAGATCGACGCGGCACGTGACGTAGTCGGCGGATTAACATTCAATTCAATTACTCAAACACTCACTTCTTCTCTGCTTTCTTCTACAATTTTTTTTTATTTCCCTTTCTTATTTCTATCAACGTGAAATCAATAACAGTTTTCATGCAGAAAACTGCGTTGTTCACAAATAAAAAAAAGTATTCGAAATGAACTGTAATTATTCAGTTCTGAAATCATTTCATCACGTCACAAGGGCGAGAAAAATTAATAATATAAAACGTTGATTTATTTTATAGGAAATAAAGGAACATTTTAAATCCCAAGTGCATAATACGTCATGTTATTCATACTCGAAAAACTTAGTTTTATCTCCACAAGTCTAAAATAAATTATTTTCCATTTAAATAAATGCACCCTTACTCCTTTGGGAGTAAAAGTACCTTTTTTCTCTTCTTCTTGTAACAATAAATGCACTACGAAAATTTTCTTATTACCCTTGATATGTAATACAATTCTTCGCCATTTTAAATGCCAACATTAAAAATAAAAGCACTTCTCATTCTTTTCTCAGCGTACGTTTAATTATTTAATTTCGTTGAATTAATTAAACGATTCAATTAAACGAGCGCCAAGTACAGCAAAGCTCGCATGATATTCTGAAACAATCGCTGCTCGCGATTGAATCCAATATCGGTTATTCGCGTTGATTTATTTCGACAAAATAATTGGCGCACGGAGTTGTGCGGTCACGCGGGAGAGGGCGCTCGCGTACCGCGCATTATTTGAATTTGATCCTTTTGTGGAGCGTGCAAAAGGATGTTTACGAGCGGCAAAGTTAGCGTTTTAACAAATTATAGCGTAAACCCCCCGGCCCGCGCCGAGCCCGCCAGGCCGCCCGACGCCTTCGGGGCCACGGGATCAAAGCCGTTCTCTCCGTTGGCCGACTAATCGAGCCTCGTTTGAGCCGCGCACCGACTCTGCACTTGTGTACAAAAGATTAACGTTTCTTTAATGGCTCGTGTAATATTCCATTACGCGTACGCTTCAGCCTCCACCGCAAATCAAGAAATAATACCTTGTTGTTTCGGGTTTTCATATCGGCAGATTATCGGCGAACCAGGTTTTCATGATATCATTGGGAATGATTGGTTGACTATGAATCAGATGATGTGATTGGAAAAGATGATTGGAAATGGCGGAATCGGGACCGTAAATCGGACATATAAACACCTGGACATTTGGAGGTAGATCAGGATATTCTGATGTAGTTTGTTGTTCTACTTATTTTATTGCACTGAGAAAACTATATTGTAACCGCCACAACATATATTGTAACGTGCACGATTTCCTATAGTAAACAATGCTGATTTTAGAAAGTAGATTCCGTAAAATGCATTTAGCAAGCTCACAAAATCGTTCGGTTGATTCGGATTATACTTTGCTCGTTCCACAAAATTATTGCTCAAAACAATTTTGTTAAATGGACATTCCTTTATGTACGATGTAACCCACTTACTTCTAAGAATCCACATAAACGACTCAGACATCATCGCAGACTCGGTTCTCCTACCGTGGCGACTCGCTGATGTCAGGTGAAGGGTTGGCTCTTTTTATGGTCACGGTATCGCTGTGTACGAGGTTGGGATCGGCGGATTCGCGAAGACGGGGAAGGGGGCAAGTTACGTCTGGGGCGGGCACTTCAATTTTTACGTCTTAGATCTTTGAAGTACCATTGTTGCAATAAAGGCAAAGATGCGCGTCGGCGACGCATCTGAAGAAGAAACGGAAGAGGCGGCCGGGGGAGGAGGCGAAGACCGCGGCGAAGGTGGGGCAACGAGGGACGAAAGGAAGACAAAGTTTAGCAACCCTCTTTTACTTTTTACCCTAAGCAAGTCGAGAGCCCTTTAGCCGTCGTTTATTGGATGCATGCAAATATCCATGGCAACGGTCCGCTTAGGAGCCGGCCGTTCTTTTGCGCCGAAAGGAACTGTCGGTATCTTGCGTAACCCCCTTCCCCCCTCCCCGCATCCACCCCCTTCCATGCTGCCGCAGCAAGTTAACTTTTTCTTCGCTGAAAGTAAAACGGCGGAGTGTAAAAAGTTTCAGCGACGCTTTTAACTCATCTTGAGACTGCTTTGGCGAGAGGGAGACAGTGGGGAAAGCAGTGGTTGGTGGCGAAAGTGACGGCGTTGTACGGTAGTGTAATTTTAATTACGAGAAGAAAAATAGGCGTATGCCAGGCGAGTGCGAGTTCAGAGGTCTGGCTCGCGATTACGATTCGATCTTTAGGGATGACTAAACCTCGATAGTCTGACTATCGAAAACATTCGATAGTTTATGGATCAACTATCGATTGATAGTCCTATCGGAAATGTAAGGTATATTCGATAAGCTTAGAACCGAGTAGTCTGTTAAGGAAACTTTACTAATTATTGAATATTTAGTAAAATTTCAACAAACCAATCATATCTCACAACTCAGCCATTATACAATGAAAACAAATTTCCATCTGTTTTTTCAGCACTTTAACATCTAAACTAAAATGAATTGCCGTTCAATTTCATCTGATTTCGTCATGTGAGCTTTGTAAACATGTATTTTTGTTTGAGACGATAATACTATCGATAATCACAAAACTCATCAAATACTTCCGATAGTTAATATTATCGAAAACTATCGATATCACCATCGAGGTTTAGTCAACCCTACCAATCTTACAATAAAAACTGCTCCAAATACCACTCTTTCGATATCTTAAAAACTAGTTTCTCGAATAAAGACACTAGTTTTTACAGTAAAACCTCCGGGCAAAAAATGCCGATGGTAAAAATAACCGATGGTAAAAACCAACCGGTGAAGAGTACATGGCGAAGCCGGGAGGGGATAAAAATGGAAAGCCACCGGTCGGAAAGGAAATTAAACGGCGCCCGCGACGGCCGGGCATCCCGATGAAATTATCCGGGCAGGTTTAATGGCGAATGAGTGCCGGTGGCCATTTATCTTGTATATTTTCGGCTTGCGTGGGTGTTTTGCCGGCAGCCCTCGGAAAGTGATTTCCAGCCCTCGACACGGCTATCTATGTAAATGCAGGGCTGTTTTGTGCACGCAAACAAAGGCTTGGGTGACAATACTGCCGCGCGCTCGCGCCCCGCCCCTGTAACTGACTGGGCTCCATTACGCGTGTTTTGTGGCGTACACTCCGTATGATTGTTACGCGTGTACGTGACGCGCGGCAGACACCGTGCAGGTACGCGCTCGCTCCAGCCGCGGTGCCTCATTAATTTCACTGATGCTACCAAGCACCGTATCGGGGGACACCGGCCTTTTATTCCCGTCATTCGAATGCACGCTCCTGCTTTGCCCGCTATTTTTTCGCATGCCCGCCGTCACCAACGGCGACGTCGCTTTCGTCCGTACGATTTGTCGGTCCTCTATTTCCCGATGCCGCGATCGTTATCGAACTCGAAAAGTTATGGATTTTTTTTACTGAGAAAAGTGATGGTGTGCACAATCAGCATATAGTTGGCTTAACTATATTCATAGTTGAATACAGCCAACCATATTTCATAGTTGAGCCAACTATGTAAATTGTTCTTTTAATTAGCAGATTGTTAATTCAAATAGAATTTAGCTGCTCTAAACAAAATCTATAGTTATTTTAACAATTCGTAACAACTATTTAATATAGTTGGTAGAGCTAAACAGTTTTCTGTCAGTGTGCAGACTGAGAACTAATTTGAATACACTTCATCGAGCAAAATTTAGGAAACGTCTTCTATTTGTGAGGTATAATTTTGATATACTCGAACTGAAAATTTTCGAAAATAGTACAAATCTAATCTACAGGTATATTACAGCTTTGTAATTAAACATCTCCCTCGAATTATTGGAAATAGTAGCAGGTTTGCATTATTTTTATAATTGTACTATTTATAAAAACTCCATTTTCGCATAGAAAAATTAAGGAAATTTAACCTACCTGGAACCTTGAATTCGTTAATTATAAAATATATTTAAAAATGAAACATATATTAAAAAATATGTGATTTAATATCAATAATTTGTTTCCCAAATTAAGAGCATGAATCGAAATAATATCGACATTCTCATTCACGAAAGATTATGAAAATATTTGCAATTTCATTGTAACAATTAACATAAACTCTCAACATGCTGTTAAGTTTGGGGTACTTACACTTGGAATGTTGTCGTTGGTACATATCCCTTCTTGCAGCAGACGATCGCGAATCTCCCAGGCGAAGATGGAGGGACACTCACTTTTGTATAACGAGATTTTGCTAACCACTTCGGCCGTGGCCACTCGCGGTTTACTACCACCAATGGCCCTGGGCCTGATAGAGCCGGTTTCATAGTACCTGCAATAATAATAATTTGCGGTACAATTCAGTACAAGTATTGATCTGACTGCACGACAACCAAGTGGTCGGACAAGGGACGGTTCGAGACGAAGGAAAGAAAAAGTAATTACACTAAAAGACCCGTGTTAGCAAAATTGTGTACAGCTGATGGCTTGAGGTCGAAAATAAATAAAGAAGAAAAGGAAACGAACCAATAAAAAAAGAATTGATTTCTTTTTATTGTTTCGTGTAGTTTTGTTTCGTGGTTCGTAAAAATGATTATCATATTGGATACATGGACAACTTTTTTGCTTGACAAAAAAAAAGGACAAAGACATATGTATACATGGAAATGAGTAAAGATCGAGTGAAAACGTTTATTTTTTACAGTATGTAATCACCGAAAAATTTTCCTTTAAAATACTATGGCGGGTATACTGGCGAACTCAAAATGTTTCTCGGAACTTTATAATTATGGAATCAAGGATACTTTTATGACCGAAAACACGCTTTCTTCAATAGCCTTTGTGATAATAATATTACTGACAATCGATATTATCGTGACAAATATTCGCGTTCACCTTTCAAGCGGGCCGATTAATTTCGTCGGCCGCAAATAAAATTTGTATATAACTCAGAAGCGTTCGAATAATTGTTAACAAATCGCCATTCCTCGGCGGCGTTCCAGCGCTCAACACATTCAGGCCGAACTCATATCATTTGGGCGTGTAATTCGCGTTCGCATTTCGGACGAGTAAATTGCATTCCAAAATGAATGTCAAACGCGAATTCCATTTTCCTCGGTCGCCGAAGATTATTTGAGTGGCGGAGGGGGTAAATGGGGGTGGGAGGGGGGCAAATGACGGACCAATCGAGCTGACGTTTAATGCGCCGCGACCAAGTGCGTTATTACGCAAGCGCGTGCTGGAATGTGAGCGCTAGGACAGTCCGGTCTCTCATAGTCCGCATTCTTGTGGCTCTGTTATTTTCCTCTGCCATCTTCTATCGTTTCACTGCCCCCCCCCCCCCCAACCCCCAAAACATGTTCCCCTATCGGGACCTATTTTTTTATTTTATATTTCTATCCCCTTCTCGTTTTTTAATAAAAAAATAATTTTTTTTTTTAAAAGGGTCTATATTTTGAGCCAGATATTGGGAACTTGGATTTTTTAAGTTGAATTTATTTAAATAAATAGTGTTATTAAAGAGAAAAATAAAAAAAAAAAAAAGATGGAAAAAAG
>JABFOV010000744.1:0-32461 GCA_022817685.1 Aradophagus sp. ZL-2020
TCAATAAACAAGACGTTTGTAGACTTTATCAGCAGAGGAAAAAGATGTAAAAGATATATACTATTGATATAGAGGAAGAAGAGAAACAAGGTAGAAGAAAGGTGTAGTGGTTGCGTAATAGGTGAAAGAAATAAAAAAAATTCCAACTAAAACAAAAAACAACAAAAAGAGTTAAAATATCAAAAACAGAATTAAACAAAAAAAAAACCCCTAACGCGCCAATAACAAATGGCCCCCACTAAACCAAAAAAAAAAAAAAAAAAAAAAAAAAAAAAAAACATACCGAACCTTGTACCGACAAGTTGAAATCGTCAGATGTACAGAAAGTTAGCAATAATTCTTTTTTATTATCTTTTCTATATGAAATTCGAGCATAAATACCTTTATATTGAAAAAGGAAAAAAAATAAAAGCATACAATAAAAGTAAGTGACTTGAATATCTTATAAAACGCAATAATAAATCTAAATCGATAATTCTGCAAAGATTAAACTTTTTCCTTTTCAACAAATAAGTCTCTAAATTCATAAAAAAAAAATAAGAATAATATTAATAATAAAAAAAAAAACGCGTATACAAAACTTCCTCTACAATCATCGGGACTTTTGATCGCGGCCCCGATAAGAACGCGGGGACAAAAAGTCATGAAAGAAGCTGCGTCCATTGTTATCTCAATAAAAGTCGCGCGCGTGGACGAGAAGATAATTGGCCAAAAACGAGACGTCGGCGAGAGAGTGAAAGTTGGCCGGTGCGAGCGGTGCCGGGCCGAGCAGGTTTTCGGCATTGGGGCCCGGCGATCGGGGGGCCCTCGCTCGGTAACGAGGTCAGTGGTACCACCACCTCCTCCTCCTCCTCCTCCTCCTCCTCCAGGATGAACGGCTCGCGTGGCCGCACGCAACGCTGGCCCGAAAAAGTCCGGCACTCGGTTTTCGGCCCTCGAACGCGCTCGCCGAGTCCGCTTCCGCTTTTGCCCGGTCTCACGACAACCTCCGTCTCATCCGCGCCGCGAATCGCTTTGTCTCACTTTTTTTTACAGTTTTCGCGAGCGCGATGGCGCGCCGCCAGGCCCGACCGCGCCAACTTCCACGGCCACTGTGGATTACTGCCGCTGGCTGGAGTGACTAGCCGTTCAGTCGGATTTCCTGCGGTGTTTTCAGTGACATTTCGTTTCTAGACGATGTGCGCCAAAATGAGTGTACTGCAGGGTCGACATTTAGGTATGATTACAAACTTCGCCCCGCGATCCATCGCATCTTGCTATACCAATATCCCTTCGGCCCAACATTATTTCATTTTCATTGAAAAAGATTTCCATTTTGATATTTTCCTTTAAAAACAAGTCTCGAAATTCAAACATTTTAAAAGACAATTTATTCCTTTCTTTCGAAATAATAATTTCGACTTAAAAAGATTCACGTTGAGTCAAAAGGATTGGAAAGAAACAGATTCGTGTGAGAAGTGTATTTTTCTCAAAGCAGAATTTTTTTTAACTGTTCGTAGATATTTACTTTGAGAGTAAGCGAGGGAAGACCGTTGGGGAAAAATAAAAAGTTCAATTTGTAATAAGTGGATTGTCCTCGAAATAATCGGATTCCACGCATTACGAAAATTATATTCTCGTAATCAACCAACTTTTTTGAAATGGAATTGAAGCAACTCTGTCCATTAAAACTGATATACACGATTCTTGATTATTTCAATGTGATTTTAATAACGTTGACTAAATTTTACGAATATCTTGGAAGTATTTACATTAAATTTCGTGATATTTTTAAGTGTTCGGAATTCGCATTCTCTCGAAGATCGAATTGCGAAAAAAGGACTGAATTTTGTGAAAATGTACAACTTTGTTTAATGTACTTAAAATAATGTTAAAAATGCATATTTCATTTGAAAACACTTTGTTCTCAAATATTAATTAATCTAAAGTTGACAAATACAATGTTCTCTTTCCATTTGTATCATTAATGAAATCAAATCTTTTTCTCGAAAAAAAAAATTTCTTTCATTTTTACACAGTAAACAAGGCAACGAATAAATGTCAACAAGGAGTTAGTGTGAAAAATCCACATCAACGATTTTGCTACACCTTTATCATAACCCAGAGTGCATGCCGCAAACTCACGCACAAGCATTATCGGGAGAACCCATGGCTGTGACCCAATTTAGTCGTTTTTTACAAAATGTCACGTACGCCTGAAAAGCCCTGTAATGAATTTAGTACAGTAGTACACCGAAAAGAAAAAAGGGTGGGGCAATGTTTGCATTATAGTTTCAGCAAATCTTAAGATCCAATCAAAAATTGTCGATTCCAATTATTTACGTTACTGAACGCCCGCGTATTGATTCGTTGCGACCGTTGGTGCAAATAAAGCGTGCGAATAAAATAATCCAAGAACCATTGTTGTTCAGTTGAAAGACTTGCAGTCCTTTACATAAAAAAGAAGGAAAATCATTTAATGCCATAACAGAAGAGTATGTAACTATAGATTTGGCAATTATTTTTGACAATGAAAGGCCAAAATAAGTCGAACGATACAACTGAAAAGCTATTTCATATAACCAAATAATAATAAACGATAATAATAATTTCGATATATAAATAAATTTTTCGTTGCAAATCAGAGGGAATTATTATATTTTGTACTATTATTATTGTTCTCCGGGATTGAAAAAAAGATATATATCGTTGAAATGTTGTTCTTGTAAGTAATTTGCTTTCTATCTTCTACATTTATACAAATGAAGAGCCGCAGCAAAAAACCTTGCTATTCACGTTGGTGTTTATTACATTTCAAGTTTACTAACTTTGCATGAAGAATAAACCATTGAAAACAATCAAATTAATCGTAAAATAATCAGCCGGTATTAGTAACCAGTACTTTTGCAATGACATTACACAACACGTTACACTAATTTGACAGCGTTTACCCGTTTTACAACGTACGCATTAAAATAATCGCATTAATTTCTTCGATAAAAGCGGTGTTGTGAAATCCAAATAAAACAACGGTGCAATAACCGAATTCGTTAGAATCAATGGCGGTTTGTCCTAATTAAAAAAAAAAAAAAAAAAAAAAAAAACATATCTGTGTACTTGAATATTAGACATTGACTACACCGAAAAAAATTACAACCTTAGCAGAATATATAATTAAAATTTTTACTTGAGTCAAATATATTTATAAACAATTGAAAAGTAATATATTTGAATCAATCATATGTTTCTCGAATGAAACATATTATATTTTCAAATATGTTTGTGAATATATAATACTTATTTCAAATGAAATATACTTGATCCAAGGTAGTATTTTATTTACTGTAGCCTTTAGTCGGAAAATAAAAACTTACTGTTTAAAGTCTCTCATTTAATGAAAGTAAGTTATATAGATAAATTTTACTTCAACAATAATAATCAGAGTGAGTGTTGGCCTGGGTAACCGATCCCGAAAAGTCGATCTCGGCGAATCGAATGGTGACGCGGTCGCGAAAACTCGATGCCGCAAGCCAGAGATTAACGTGCCATGAATTCGCAAGATCAGCCAATGGTCGGCTGCAATCGGGCGCGATATCGGGCGCGATAACTGCCGCTGTCCTTCGGGTCAATAACACCGCCGGCGCGATTTCACAATTACACGCTTCGCTAATTGTAATCTCGACAATTGTCGGCCGCTCGGCGCGCGCGACAACGCGACACCCGGCTCGTCGCTTCTGCGAAAGAATTTGGCACATACGACTTTCTAAGTCGATTGTTCGAATTGCGCCGGGCCGTACTTAGAAGAAGAGAAATAGATCGCTTATTTGTTTATTTTTAACAATTAATTAATTGAGGAGAATATAAAAATAATATTATAATCAAAAATTTTAATGTTGTAGATGTAATTACAGCGATTGATTTACTGTAAATTCTATCATGCAATTTAACTAAATGTAATTTTCGTATAATGACTTGTATTAAAATGTTTAATTAATATAGTCACGCGGTACACGGTTTTGTTATAAATACTGTTTTTTTTATAAATACAGTCACGATTACGATTCTGATTTGCTGTCGGTTCCATTCGTTTTTCTTTCAGTGTACATTGATATACACGCGGAAAATAATTCACATTTGCCATGTACAGTAGTATAATATATAACATAAGTTGAAATGGTACAAAGAACAAGAAAAATATACAATAGAAATCTGCGTGAAATTTTTCACATGAAAATATAAACGCGACTTGAATTTTGATGAAATGTTGACAGTGAATTTTAGGCACATACTGCAAATACCTGTTTTGAGAGAGTAAAATTAAAATAAAATAAAATAAAATAAAAATAGAATGATTTTCTATACTTTATAGTTAATGTATGTATCCTTTTCGGTGTAATCAGCGTGTGGAAATTTCCACATGGAGAGGACTTACATGACATGTATTCGAATGGAAACAATACAATATTGGACGAACAGAAAACTATGTAATTTTATTACATTTTTTTCATTTCGAACAACCTGGTATTTTTATTTTGATGCGATTACATGTTACACTGGATACAGGATGATATTTTATTTATGCTGCCATCTCAAAAATTAAAGCATTAACTATTGAAACTCTAAATTTCATTTTACGTAAAATCCGTAAGTCAAATCCCTACAAAATTGAGGTATTCGTTTTTCTTCTCAAACAAAGATCACATTTCTGAGTAGTTAGTACAGAACATCAAAAGGGTTTCAAGAATTACTTTAACCTGATACGTGTACAGTTGATATTGTCAACATGTTAACCTGACAATTTTTTTTCATTCAAGTCCTGATATCGTAATTTCAATAAGTAGATTTAAAAAATTGGCTTCCTTAAAATAAATATGATAAATTATCTTTTGACAGCCGGATCAATCTTGATACAAACAGATTTTTTATGTTGCCAAATGTGACACAGTTTTCCACTTGTAATATTTTCATTCCAATACTTTCAAATATATATCTTGAAAAAAGTAATACCTTTTAAAATGTTTACTATATACATGGTAAGTTTTCCACTAAAACAATTTTTGATCTTAATTATCAACGAATCAAAATATCCACTTCGTTATGCAAATCCAATTTCAATTGCGATCAGTCAAGCAGACGTAAATCTACGATTTCTTAAACTTACAAACGAGTCTGTAAATTTAACGATCTATATCTCTTAAAATAGAAAAAGAAGAATCTAACAAAAACGTACGTCACTATGGCCGTATTTTCGTTCAAAACTAAATCGATCGCATTTATTTTCGACGTGTTTTCGTCGAAACAGACTTCCAAATACGAGAAACTGACTCGAAAAGCGAGTTAATTTCTCGTATCTGGAAGCTGTTTTCGCTTGTGATATTAGCCAAAATAGTAAGGATAAAAAAAAAAAAGAGAAAAGAAATGTTCCGAGAAAAAAAGGTGCGAGAATTAACGAACGTGTCAATGACGAAACGCCGGCAGAACTACTGTAATTTGTAGTACACGTTACGTAGAAACGGTGTCTGTCGTTTTCGCGCACACTGAGTCAGAACGGCCAGTGAGAGTCGCGTCGAGCACCAAGTGCGTTGAACTTCTGCAGTGAAAGTTTCTATTATACCACTGGCCTTACCTTACTTTTCCTATGGCAAGCTTCGCCGCGTTGTGTCATAAGCGGCCGACCAACGTGTTTCGACAAATCAGTCAAATTTAATGCGGACTAATATTGCCTATAACACGTCAAATGCACCGAGATACATTTCAGTGAAGAAAGTCGAGTCTTTAGGTCAAAAGACAAAAAAACATTTATATCCGTCAAAGTCAATGATTTTTTTTTAAAGATCATTAATACAAATGAGTTTAATTTTATTTATTATAATTGATAGTATT
The DNA here is from genome assembly GCA_022817685.1 of Aradophagus sp. ZL-2020. Taxonomy (NCBI): domain Eukaryota; kingdom Metazoa; phylum Arthropoda; class Insecta; order Hymenoptera; family Scelionidae; genus Aradophagus; species Aradophagus sp. ZL-2020. The sequence continues at coordinate 5,863 of JABFOV010000744.1, forward strand.
TTCAAGTAAAAAAATAATTAAAGAGTGAAATATCAGTACTACGTTACCGACGATGTATTTCTACAAATATTTTCCTGAATAAGAAATCTTCGAGAAAAATGCTTTCTTGTGCAACGGATTGTTTGAAATTAATGATTTCTAATAAAAATATTGCTTTGAATCAAAAAATATTCATTACTATTTTCATAACCATTGCCCTATTCTTGCTAATAGGTTAATTTCGAAATTATTAAAAAATTGGCTTGAATATTTATATATAATATTTATGCATTAATTTAATTCTACATGGTCTATTTTTTAGAAAGCAACTTCTTTCGATACATTAATCTCGTCATTTAAAGTAAAGACAAAAAAACAAAAATGAAATTTCCTTTTCGGAAGGCAGTTGTTTTTGCGAGAAAAAATACTACCGTTTTCGGGCACCGTTGATATTGATTAATTTATTTGAAGCAGTGCCAAGTCATTGTCTCTCACAATGACGCGACGTTAATTTTTTGCCCGCTTTTCGAAAGTGGCGCTTGCCTAGAAGCGGGCCTGCGGTAACGGCGATTTTTGCACGCCGGCACAAAAAAGGACAAGACGGAAGTGCGTGCGACGTTTAATTGGCCGTGGAGATGGGACAAGAAATGTTGAGGTAGTGCCGGCGTCGCGGCCGATGCATCTCACTTTATTATTTGTTCCGTTGCGCAAACAAGAACATGATGAATGAAACATCCCACTTGAGAGAGAAAAGGCAGAAAAAAGCTGTCTCTTCGATTAACTAATGACTAAACGCCGTTGCGTAACGGCCATTATATAAACGTCGATTCAACATTTTATAAACATGCGACAACCTATACTCGTGCGCAAAGTTGAATTTCAATGTGCGAAGAATAAAATTCATTTGTTGGAAATAAATATATAAATACCAGTGCTCGCTCTCTGAATTTTCAATGCAAGTGTTGGAAAAAAATTCTAATCAGGAATAAGAATATGAAATAAGGTAGCAGTGTCAAGCGATAAGTTAATAATTTTTTCAGCTTTTTGTCGCACTTCTTACAATCTACACAATTTTTCCGCCGTATTCTTCCAACTGTAACTGATCAATACTTCCGATTTAAAATTATGAGTGAAACTGAAAGATTTTTGCAAGAAAAGTTTTTGCAAGAAAGTACAAAAACTTTAACAAAGCAATTATTGAACATTTCCAACTCTTTTTCAACGAATCGATATTTGAGTTTACTTGAAGGATTAAAACTTGTTGTGAATTAATAATTATAGAGAATTGTGATTTTGAGCAATTTTTAGTATAAAATATATCATATTATACACAACATATTTTCTGTTTCAACAAAAAAACACACGCTTCAAAGAACCTAATCACACATTCTTTAGTTTCGGTTACCTGCATTTTTAAAACATTAATTCTTTAATCAAATTGCAAAATCTTGAATCTACCTGGAATCCACTCCGACGTTTTGTTAAAATCAGTAAATTCCATATATACTCTTTGAAAATCTTTAATTTATTCTTGAGGTATTTATTTTTATTCTATATAATTCAATTTTATTCATTAACAATTAAACGTAATTTCAACGACACTTATATTTCATTCTCTCAATCCCAAAATAAGTTTTTTTAACACTGAACCCATCCACCGCAATCTCCTTCTCCCAAATTCACAAAAATACCCGCAATTAGGAAGCGCTCGCGCGACAGTCTATCGCAAAACAGCGGCACAAAAAGGAGCGAACGAAAAATATTGAACCGTAACGTAGTTGCAAATCGACTTTCTATTCCGGTGCACGACGTAATCGACCAGAGTTCGTTTCCGGCGCGCGATGCTCAAATGTCTCACGGAAGCAACGCTAGACGTCGCTGAGAAAGAGAGCGAGAGGATTAGCCGGGCGCGACGTGCGGGGCGATAACGAGGTGGGAGGGGGGGTACAAAGACGAAACGGTAAAAAGAAAAAAAAAAAAAAATGAGCATAGCCGGCGCACGGAAAGGAAGCGCGGCGGGGGCGGCCAGGCCTAGGATGTCATGACGTGGGAGAGTCACTTTCACCGTCGGCGGCGGCTCCCCGTGACGCGAAATCCCGCGCCTCGTGAAAAGGACTCGGCGCGCCGCAGCCGAGCGCGGATCACGACTTCCCTTGAAATCGTGACAATGCTCCCGCTTCGGCTTCAAGTGCGCGGGAGAAATTGGCGCCCGCCGCGCGGACCTTATCTCCGATGCTTTACGGCGCAGCCGAGGACGCGCTCGCTTGAACTTTGCTCACTTTCTACGGAAAGATCACGGCAACGATACACGGCTCGACGCTCCGCGCGGGCCTCTTTGCGCCGACGGTTTTAACGTCGCCGCTTTTCCGCCGCCATTGAAATTTCTCGGACGGCCGTTCAGTGTAATTGCAAAGGCCGTAAGATCGAAATCAAAAGGTGAAGAGGTGATAAATGAATGGCTGCGAATAAAAGGGGAGAGACGCTCGGGTTTTGAGGATTCGACTGTCGGCTGGCGCGAAGAAGACGAGCCGCGCGCGAAGTGCAAGATTACTTCGGTGAAATTATGCGATGCGAATTGATTTTCATGCAAATGTCGAGCGCCGTTCTGCGATGGCGCAAATACAAATATCAATCATCGGGCGACACGCTATGCGACTGTTCGTTATTTTTGTGCAAATTGGGTACTCGTGCTTGCGATTGATTTCAGTAAAGAAATAACGAAAGTTGTTTGAGATAATGAGGTGTAACGGCAACTGGGATAAAGATGGTGATGTGGGCAAGTAATGAGGAACTTAAAAATGCATTACTTTTCTACAGCATTTCGCGTTTTGTATGAACTTTTTTAATCAATTAACTTTCAATGATTCAGATCCTTTTTATCGGAAATGAGAATTAGACAATGCATTTTGTTTTCTTATGTTTATGACTTTATACGTAGAATTTATTTTTACCGATTGTTTCAAGGTGCAAATTGTCGGAATTCAAATGTGTTATAGAGTACGTAAGTTATACTTTCATTGAAGACATTGACTAATGACATATTAAATTTACTAAAAGTCAATAAAATATATAAAATAAAAGTCAAATTACCATCGTTATGCACTTTCTTGAAAATCAAAAATTACTTTAAAATAAATGAAAAATATCAAAATATGACCAATTTGCAATTTACAAATTAAAATCCAAACGCAAACTATACAAACAAATAAAACTTAACTCGACGTACTTTTCTCTCTATCGATCATTTTCTCTCTTCCAATGCTCTGAAACACAATCTAAACTTTAATTGTTTTCCCCGCATAACGTAGTCGTGTCGATGATACGATGTAATCGAAACAAATCCCCCCTAAAAAAAAAAAGGAAACTAAAATGTTGAACTAATGGACAAAAGCCTATTAACCAGAATCTTGCGACGCGCGATTGAATGTATGGAAGCGAGATGTTGGCGGTGGATGCGTGCACGAATGCGCACGGGCGCATAAAAATATGCGCGCAGTTTCGCGCGTGTGTGTGTGTATATAAAAAAGCATACGTACAATGCGCGCGCTCGCGCGCGGTCTAAGCGCGATGGCGCATGCATGCATAGGTTACGCAAGAGTGGTGGCGTGTGTGAGACTGCTGACCCACATACGGCGCAGAGTGCAAGGACCCCGGTGCACCGCGCTCGCGCACACGAGCGCGCGCCGGCACACGGACGAGCGGTCGCTCGTGTGCGCGCGTAGACGCGCATTATCTAGCGTGTGCATGCGCGCTCGGGAGGCGACCGCGGCGACGTGGGGGACGCCGACAGACGGAAACGAACGCGCGGCCAAGACTTGCGCACTTTTGCGCCGACGTCGTCCACCGCTCCCGGCCCCACGCCGACCACGTGGCTCAGTGCGTCCTTTTTTTCTCACAATTTCCATCACTACTTTTCCCTTTTTTTCTTCCAATTTTCATTTTTTCTTTCTTCTTACAATGTCTATTTTTTTTTTCCTATTTCCTATTTTTCCTTTTCAATTTATATTATTTAGTTTCTTTGTTATTTGTCGATTAATTTGTTTATGTTTTTTTTACTTTTTATCTTTTTATCTCTTATTTTGTCGTCATTTTCTTTTCTCGCTTTCTTATTTACAGTTATAAAAATTTATAAATAATCTTGCTTTCTACAATTTTAATTTTTGCTTCTGCTTCAGTTTTTGTTTTATTTGAAATTTTCACGCCACATAAAGTTACCAACGATGCAAGTCATTTGCATATCTTTCCACGAAGACGTACGTGCTCCGATTTGTGCTTAAGCTGAATTTTTATCATTTTGCGAAAAGTTTTTTTTACATATAAGACTTGTTCATTGTTTGAAAAAATGTTTGAAAAAACCAAAGTGGCGCTGTTTTTTCACTAGATTCGACAAAGAAAACAATCAAGTTCCGTGAAGATATTAAATAAGTCAACTCGCTCGCAAACGAGACGATTATGAAAATCGGGCCTAAGTTAATCAATTCCCGCAAACGAGTCTTTATTGTTCGATTAATATGTAAACGACGAGCGGTGTGTCATTTAATGCAGGCGCATCCATCAGCGACCGAGCGTCAAGTGGATGAAATGTGCAATTTATCGTCGAACGACGCCGCGATCGCGAGCTCTAATCGTCCTTAATGTACGACGCTGAGGAATACCATAAAAGCGCACTTTTGCGCGCAACGCGACGACGCAACAATGTGCGCAAGCGATCGCGTCGCAGACTAAATTGTCTAAAGAGGGGTCAATGGTGCCGTCTATGCTTTCGCTGGAATCTAGCTCGCGCTAGTTGATCGTCGTTAAAAAGTGGCCCAGTGCTGCCAATCTAACGCACTGACGTTTCCCCACGTCAACGATAGCGCACGCTTTTCCATTCGTTTTCTTGTCCGATCGCCCATTTACGATGCTTTTCGCCTTTTTCTTTCAGTCCTCCTATCACCAAGAGTATATCATTTTGATTTCTAACCTTCGTTCCCTATCATTTCACCTCTTTTATATCCAAAATTATTTATTTCGTTATTTTTATTTATTGTCACGATATCTACTTTCAGACAGTTTCATCTACTTGTTTAGTTTACTAAATTTGGAATGCAATTACAGTGAATATTACAGGCTCGGAAATAATGTTGAATCAACACGTCATTTGTTTAGACTTATTTTTCTTATTACTTTGATATAAGTTGAAATATAAGAAAAAACATTTACCAATAAATACTTGTATAATGAACACTTTAAAATGGCATTATCAAGTTTTAAATAATTTGGTTTATGGTACAGTGTGTTTGTTGAATCAACGAAATATTTCTGAACGTGTAGTTGAAAATTTATTCGAATATACTTTTTATGTACTTGAACAATTCAAAAAATTGAAATTACTTCATACATTTTTTAATTTTTTCATTCTAAAAGCGTTACATAAAGTTAAAATGATTTATTCTTTTTTATGGTAATTTTTCTTACTGTAAACAATCATATTTCAACTTTGAAAGAAAAATTATAATTTTTGCCCGTTTGTATATCTGCATCTTTTAAAATCATTATTATAAAAATGTCTGTTAACCATTAATTCAGTCGCTTAACTCTATCGTTTAACTCAGCAATATAATTCCTGTAAACTGACTGAAATAGAGTTTAAATTGAGTAAAAATTTTAGCAGACGTTACGTCGACCAAATAATTTGGTCAAGTTGACCCTAAATGTTATGTGCGGACGCTTATAAAAAATTGCAGCATTTAATAAGTAACAGTATGTATGTGTGTATGTGTGATAAACAATATTAGAAAACTTAAACTTAAGAATTAAAGTGCTATCATATATTTGGTCATTTTTATGACAAAGTGTAAATGGATTTAAATTTTTTCATATTATGATAAACATAAATCATAATTTATTTCTTGAGAAAACGTTCATTTAAAACAACTCGAAATGATAGCAAATAGTTAAAGTGATTTTTGTTCAGACGCGTACTTTTAAACACACCAGTATAACAGTACTTTTTCAAAGTACTAATGATCTACGTGTGGTGTACTCTTGGACTCAGTATCTCAAGACGTGTACTAATCAGTTGTTTGTCTGTTTTGATTTTTGCAGGAATTATGACCCTTACGAGCAGCCCGTGTGAGCTAGAAAACATGAGCTTGTTTCAAGATCTCAAGTTGAAAAGGAGAAAGGTCGATTCTCGATGTAGTAGCGATGGTAAGCCACTCGACAATCTTTATTTATTCATCAGGCCCGACAAAAATAACGTTCTAATCAATCAATAAACTGCTCCGATATTTTTCCTCGCGCTCCATTATTAATAACTAAGTCGGTCGATTTCACAGCGACACGTAAAGCCGAACGAGCGCTTTTTAGCCCGCCGATTCATACCAATTATCATTATTAATCGCGGTATAATTAATTGATAAACCAATACAAATAAGCAGGTCAAACGTGATAACGATTTAACGTCCCCATTATCACAGTTGGAATCGAATGATTGGGTGCAATGTAATTGATTGAAGAAAAAAAAAAAGAAGAAAAAACCCCAGGAACTTGTACCATCGTTAAATTTGCTCAACATCTATTGAATTGAAACTTTTCCGGTGTAAATTGCAAGTTAAAGCGTGGGCGAAAAGCAGTCGCATGGGATTATTATTCGGCCCACGCTAACTCGGCTGAAGATGGGCCAGTTTAAACGGAACTTCAACGATAACAACATTGTTATTGTTTTATAATGATACGTCAATGGAACTTTCAAACTGGGGGAGGAAAATTTAATCAATTAAATTGAAAAATGTCCGATCAAGTGAAATAAATGAAAATTTCTATAAGCGTTAGGTGTGTGATTTTTCCACGATTAAAATATTTCAAGTCCACGATTAAAATATTGCAACATCATCAGTACGTTTAAAAACAGAATATAGACGATTTAAAGAGTAGGCCTGACCATACTTTGCCTCTACTACTTAACGCGGCGTTCCGTGTCGTGTTCGTTCGAGCCGGACTTAAAACCGACCGGACTACTCCGTAAACTTGTTTTGCCGTCTTACTACTCATAATATATACAGATAAATTAGTGGGTGCTGGAAAAAGTGAATTACTGAAATTATGATCTAATTATATTGGAAAATGTTCTGGATGTACAAATGTCTTAGACAGTACTGTTAAAGTTTCAATTAAAGTAATGTAAAAATATTTCGTTTCTTTGAGTTCGTTGCAAAGGTTTCTAATTATTTGTTATACAAATTGAAGCAAATAGCTTCGAATAATCTGAAGTAATACATTTAAAGATGAAATTAAAATTAAATTATTTCATTGAATTAAAAAAAAATCAATTTTTAGAATAAACAATCTTTTAATATTCTTTATTATTGCCCGGCATTGCGCTTCTTGACTTCAGAAATAAATACCCATTCACTGGAAACGGGGCTTTAATATTCATCAACAGTCGAATCAGTGTCACGAGCTTCGGTCGGGAGCGATTCTAATTCTGTAATAGCGGTTCTTGGTTCGCGTCAATTAGTGCGTGAAAGTTCGTCGCCGTTTTTTGTAACCGAGAAAAGATCTGGGAAAAGTGATTTTGTTGCCGAGTTTCCGCATAATTGTATACGACTTATATAATTTCCCAGCCGCGGCGATAAGCATTGAAAGCTTCGTGATGATATCGTAGCTCGCGCAACTGTTGCACGCGGTCACGAGTTTCAAATTTTATGTGGAACGACGATAAATGCCATGCGAGAAGCCGTTTCGTGCCTCTAGCGTTCCCATTTTCTGCTAATAATCGTCGTTTGTTCAAACTTTTAACAAATTCTAACTTAAACAGCCGATATTTGCAATTAAACATGTACTCAAAAAATGTTGTCTTTCTCTCAATTTAAGTTTGCAAACTGACATAATGCCAACTTAAGAGTTTTTTTTTTTAATAAATACGAAAAGCTTTTTGAACCGTACACTTGCAAGATTTACCGTAAATGTACATAATCAGAATTGTGCACTGAAGAAAGATAATTTAAAATGAAGACATTGTGGAGTAATTTCACAAAGTTTGTTAAAAATATTTACAGAATTTGTAAATTTACAACCAGTTCGTAAAAAAGTGCGTAGAATTTGTGAAATTATCTACCTTATCGTGTAAACAGTTTTTAAACGGAATTATTTTTTTATGTTTTTATCAGTGTTCAATATATCCTATGTTTTTACTATATCAGTGCATATTATATTAAATGGCCTTCTTTATTTCTTATTCAAAATCACAAAGTTGACTCGAAATTTGTTGAAATTTTTTATTTTTATGTACGTTAAACGAATCTAATAAAAACTACTTATAAATTAATAAATGTTCGATCTAACAGGCGTCTGTCAATCGACTTTCATTCGCAATGATCTCTTTATCAAGCCATAATTTTTCTCCCATTTTTCAACCTCAATATACCATAATTAATGATTCTTGTCGGAAGTGCGAGTGTATAAAAATAATTTTAATGCGTACGGCGCGACGACTATCAAACTAAACAAATTACGTTCTTGAAAAATGGAATAACGAGTTCGGGTCGGTGTATTAGTAATCCGAGTAACGTGCGTACTCATAATACTTACAATCACATCTCGGCCTTGTCAATTACATTCCTTCCTTGACCTACACGAACAGCGCCAATCTCGCATCCTTTTCGCGTTGCAAATATTCTCGAGTCAACTATTGCGTTCAAACGCATTTATCGCTTATTCACTAGTTTTCTTATTCAATACTGAATTAATTTCTGACCGGCGGCACGGCGATTGCAAAATTACTTTCACGGTGCAAAATTAACATTGCTTTAATCGAGGGTGAAAATAGTTAAAGAAAGAGTCAATCTTTTCTTTTTTTAATTTATTACTGCGGATGAAAATAAAACGAGAAACGGAAATCCGAACTGCATCGGTCATTGCAAAAAAAACTCCGAGTTCAATACACATTTCTAGCTCGAAATAAACATAAAATTACTGTTTTTAATATTTGAAGCGAAACAAAACATATAGTTCAACAAAGTTGTCTACTTCAATTTCTTATAATCTATTTAAATAAGGGTGTGCATTGAAAATTACAACGTGAATTGGGTAATTTTTTAAGGATTTATATCATCGAATTTAAAGCTGTAAGGTTAAACGTTATTTCGTGTTAAGATCCTGAGATATTTGCTTTTAAAACCACAAAATTTTTCAAGTAATTTGAGAAGTTGAAACATCATCCACTATTCTTCTTGGAATTTAATACTGCAAGATGTGAAAGTGTACGTTTCTTAAATTAAAACATTAGCCCAAGAACTTTAAGAAGTTACTACTCAATAATTTCAAGTACAAATATCTCGTAAGCGAACTTTAATAAAGATTACTTGCAAAATAACTTGAAATGATTGTAATAAAACCAGTTACACAATACTTTTACTAACAATATAAGATTGATCTTAAGTATAACAACAGAAAAATCAATTACCAATTAACTCGGAATGAAGGCAGATTATTTTGCACTAATCGTAAAACGTTCACAATTTTGTCGCGTGGCAAAACATTAAACCCTTTCATACAAAACTCCAACTGTGTGTTACTACGATAATAGTCATTAAAAGCAGCTCACATTGTTCCACTAACTGAAAGGGGGGGAAAATTAAAAAAGAAAAAAAAACTCTTTCAAAAAAGACTCATATGAACTATGCGGGTTGCCTTTTCCCTTGTTTATTTAATACAGCGGAAAAGGAAATCATCAATAACCGCTGCGGTGTATCGAAAAACCGCGAGCCGCAAGATAATTAATTATCCATTGTGCCGGATACTTTGTCGGGCACCTTCAACGAAAACTGCTTCACCTGAAATTGATCATGAAAAACGATTTGCGAGCTGCTGATCGAACCGTTTAACGTTTCCCACATTTCCAAATCGCAGTCAAACTTTTGTCGGCAATTTTTGCCCTCGCGACCAAGTCGACCAGTCGTTTATTTTATTTCTCGCCGGCGACGATACTCGCCACTTTTTTTAACTTAAATCGCGTCTGCTCAATGTGACTGCGACGATAAGATAAATCGCGATAACGGTCGGCTTAAAAACAATTCGATTGTTAGGCCAAGGACGAGCGCAGAACGTTATTCTTGCTCGAGGAATTTAATAACACCATCGACTTGTCTGTAACATTTCCATTTCCCATGCAAAAACCCCATGTCCCGTCATCAACCGAAATGCCTGGCGATTACGAAACATCCGCGGTTGAACGTATTCAAATTCGTTTTCAACATTTGTTCATTAAACATGGAAATCAGTGGCCGTCGGAAATTTCTCGCCAACTTTCATCAAACAAACACGTTGCGCAAGCGATCGTACGACCGTTTCTTTTTGGAAACGAAAATCGACCGTGAAAAGTTGCCGACATTCCATTTCAAGGCCCGAAACTCGTTGGCTTGATCGTTGCACAAAATTTTCTCTACGTAAGAGTGTTATTATGCATCAATTCTCGGACGCACAATTTACATACGAATAACATAATTACATGCGATCATTGTAACAAGTTGTTTGCATTGAAATTGATAATGACTCATTCCATAGATGAAGTCGCGTATAACTGATAATTTTAATATATTAGAATTTACTTTTAAGATTGCAATAAAAGGTCGCCTCAACGTCGCGTTATTTGATTCAGCTTCACAACATTATTACTTTAATAGATAATATGTATTAATGGGTGCAAATTGCACGTTGCAGCGTGCGAAACACAAGTCATGTTTTCGAAAATGCACTGAGTAATACGAAATAAATTTAATTTAAAAGTTTATTCATATAATAACAGTTTTGTATAAAATTAACATATACCTAACTTCGCGACAAATAATGATTCCCGGTAATAAGAATTAAAAACGTTTAAAAATAAATGGTCATTAGATATTGGAAATGAAACGTTGATACGGTTGAAACGTAATGGCTTGTCTGACGTTCCGGATCGGTTAGTGACAAAATCACTGATTTCCATGCATTATTTCAAAATCATTTCAATCAATTATTCGACGTCATATCCAATCACCTCGTCCATAAATCATCGCAATTAATTAACATTCGAAATTAAATAAGTAAATACACGGAGAGAACAGATTGAATTAATTTAACTATCAGTTTTGCACTAAGACGACGAAATAATAAAACTTATCACTCTGAGAAAGCAGTTGTAGTAAATTCCCCTATTTTTATGACAGCGCCAACTCAGAGGAACAGAGCCGAAAATATTTCCTATAATTATGGAAAACATTATCTACTTTTAATGTAACCTTCAACGTGAAAATAGATAACAAAAGTATATTTGAGGTGTTCCTTTGAGTTACCAGTGCCATAAAAATGGGAAAAATTACTGCATACATTTTTCAGCAAAATTATAGTAAAAGTTATTACTTAAATAGTAGAGTGCACTATTTAAATAATAATACAGTTTTACCATTTAAGTAGTAGCTTTTATTATTCACTTCTCTTAGTATCTCCACTTGGACCTATCGATAATACTTTGAATGAAGTGTAATAATTTATACTAAAAAAAGTACGATAAAAACAATATAATATTGTTCAAATTATACTCCTTTTGAACATAAATTACAGAACTTTGCTTAAAATATAACGCATACGTCCAAGTTGATGTAATTTACATTAAAATCTGCTCTGTTTCTTCATCAAAGTAAATAAAGTAATAAAAGGAAAAAATTTAAAAAAAAGGAAAGAAAATTAACGTGAAAAGTAAAAGAAAAAAAGCTAACGAGGCTTAAAGTGCCGGCAGAAGTGCAATAAAAGAATCGCACAACTACCCTTTTCTCAGACTCCCCAGTATCCCTTGGATCAGCTGGCTCGCCGCTCGGAGTCCCGGCGACGGATGCGCCCTCACCCATAAACTTTCCTGCTCCAGGGGAAAGTGTGGCGGACACGTCGACGTCGTCACCGGACGCGAACATGCCGGGCTCGCCGGGCTGCCCGGTGGTCAAGGTCAAGAGCGAGTACCTGCGCAGTAGTCCGAGTCCGGGCACGCCGGTGCGCGAGCCCGCCTCCTGGGGCACGCCGCCGAGCGCCATCGCCCAGGAGCCAAGGCCCGACCAAGGCTCCGAGCGAGCCTCGCCGGACTCGGTCTTCCAGGAGACGATGACCAGCAGCTCGAGGGTCCAGCAGCAGCAGCAGCAGCAGCAGCAGCAGCAGCAGCAGCAGCAGCAAGAGGAGCAGTCGCAGCAGCGCTCCTGCACGCCGGGCCCGCCGCCGACGCCGACCCCGGCCCCGGCTACACCCGTCGCGCCCTGGGCGTCGCCGCACTCGCCCATCCAGTCGGTCTCCACGACCCCCATCCGACAGGAACCCACCAGCCGCACCGACAGCCCCGACCGGAACAACATGCCCTCCTCGCAGTCCAAAGAAGAGTCCGACAACTCGGTGTTCGATGGTGGTGGTGGCCCCAGCGGGGATGGACCGGGTAATCTTTTATTACTGCATTTCAACACGTCATTCGCTTGTTCAAACTATAACCGTCAATCTCTTCTAATCTAATATTGATTGTAATATCAATCATAACATCCCTTTGTCTTTTATGCAAAAAGATTATTTGCTTGTCACGAATTTTAAGAAATAATTGCCTTCGATGCAAAGTTGATTGATTACGATGACATCTTCGCTGATGCAAATCAACTCGTCAACAATTTAAACTTTAATAATTGGTAGGTAACCAGTTAAATGTAAGTTTAGACACACTATTGATTTTTCGTGCGAGAACTAATTAAGAATCAAGATAGATGTTGTTGAAAATAGCTTAAAAGTTTTATCGTACATTGAATTAATTATTTAATGAATGCGCGTTCTTAAAAGGTGAAATTTGAACGTAAATTGCAATTTTGATATGTTATCCTAGTAATTTGTTAATCTTAGAAATCGTTTCCTTCATGACAAATTGATGACGACTGTCACCAAGATACGTCACCAAGATATGTCACCAAAGAATAATGAATTCAATTTTTGAATTGAAATTGAATGTAGTGTCAATTACAGGTCCAGGTGGTGGTGCCAATCGCACAGACTCATCCGGCCAGCCTAGCCATAGGGATAATCCATCCCAATCTCAGTTTAACCCCAGTATAAGTCCCAATGGAAACACGAGCCACGTGAGCCAGGGACAAAACGCACCACGGCCGCGGGCACCCTCGGTACCGCCTCACCTACTGACGCATCACCAATTCTGGTCGCAAAACCAAAGCGTACAGGGTTTCGCGACCCAGAGGCTGCTCAATGGTGTCATCAGCAGCGCCGTCAATTACGGTCAGAATTTGGCAACGAACAATACGAGTGTCTCGAATACAACACCAAGCTCGACTGCCAGCAGCGGGACCAATACTGGAGTCACAAACACGACAAGTACATGTAAGTAATGCTCTACATAAACGTTGTAAAACTGCGATATTTCTTTTTGCTAAACGGAATTCAAATCAGAAGCTACCACAAAAGTTAAATTTTCTATTAGATCAGCTGAAATGAGTCGTCAAAGTTTGAAATCAGATTGAAGACGATAAAAACTATTGATCATGTACTTTTTTACCAGCAATTGCATTTCGAACACAATTTTTCGAGAAACTGTATATAGTGATTAAATAAGACGCAAATCTAAAAAGGTTTACGAAAAGTTCCTTGGGAATGGAAAACTTGGAACTCAAACAAATATCAGTACAAATTCACGTCATCAACAAATAAACATTGATGCAGAGAAGAATCTAAATATTTCCTTCTCATTCATATCTGTCTGTCAAGGAATGATTGCTAATGTAAATAAACTGAGAAACTGATACGACTTTTTTTGTTGGAATGTACTTGACACAACTACCTTGATATAATTTGTCTTTAACATTAATTGTGTCTGATCAAACAGTATCGTAGCAAATTTCATATCTTACATGTACCTTAACAAGCGATTTGAAACAAAGTGCAAAAACATTCCAACAAAGTCTTTATTAAAATACTTTACCAAGAGAAATGTATAACAAAGAAAACATCAGATTGCACCAAATAAATACTTTCACTTGACTCCATTTAAAATTATCATAACATTGTCTTTCCTACAGTTACCAAATGTGACCAAATAATTTATCAAAAATTAAAATGCTTAAAAATATTTGCTTGCGTACCAATGAACTTTGAATCAACAAATTTTTGACCAAGAAAATATCTCCCAAGTTCATTAAACTAATAACGTCTTCCATCAATTTCAAAATACTAATTACATGTATGCAACATGATGCTCACTTTACGAGAAAACTTCAAACAACCAAATCTTCCGCGTCACACGAACGAGTAATGCCAAAACAACAAATCATTCTGACCTCTAAAGATAAACAATAATAAAAAAACCTGCAATGTTTAATTTCACTCACCCCTCCTTATCTTTAATGGTAAAGTTTGTCTCGCATATTCGGCCTGCTCAGTCGTGTGTCGCAAACGACTCAGTTGTACAAGACACTAGCGAATGTCGGTGCTCGGTGATTGAAGAAAGTGTTTGTTTTGGATGGTCGCAGGTGAAAGTATGAAGCCGCCGGCACAGAGGGCAACGCCAGCCCCGCCCCGGCCGCCCCCGACCGTGATAATGGGGGAGGTCGGCGGGGTGCGGACGATGGTGTGGACGGCGCCGCCGCTGGACCCGGCGCCCCCGCCGGCCGCGTCCTGGACGACGACGGCGTCCGCGGCCTCGTGCTCGTCGTCGGAGGAGTCGGCCGCGCAGCTGCCGCTGAATCCGGGTCAGGAATCCCGAGGCAAGCCGGCCTGCGTGCCGTACTCGTCCGGGCCGCCGCTCAATATGGAGAGGCTCTGGGCCGGCGACTTCACGCAGCTGCCGGCCGCCCAGCAGATGCAGGCCCTCAACCTCACCGCCTCGGGTTCGGGCCAGCCCTGGGTCCGCAACGGCGGCGTCGTCAAGTCCGAGACCGCCTCGCAGTCGCTCGCGGTCGCGCCGCCCGCGCCGCCCATCCAGATCCAGGAGCACGAGGAGGACGAGACGCCGATGATATGCATGATCTGCGAGGACAAGGCCACGGGTCTTCACTACGGCATCATCACTTGCGAAGGGTAAGCTCTTCAGACGTTCATTATTTTTACACCATTCTCGTCAACACTTTTGTCGAGAAGTACAGAAAGCTGCTAACTTTATTCATCAACATACATTTTCCCTTTTTACACTGAGAAAGCGATATTGTACAATATGGATTGTGAAATTTCCAGCATGCTTGTTGGTGGAAATGAAGCGATCTAACAATGCCATCAGCTGAAGATAGTTACGATATGATATCGTAAGTAGTTTACTATAAGAAACTGTCCACGTTGGAATATATGACGTGGAGACGACGATACGGTTTACCCAATGTAATAATATTTTATTATTTCCTTCGTTTACAAATAAACGTTAAAACTTGATATACATTCGGTGATGCAAACAATGTTCAATGAAGTATCCAAGTTACAATTAAATCAAAACTTACTTTCATGAATCGAAATAACTTATTCATTTCAAATAGTTATCAATTACCTTATGTTTACGCAATTCAAGCAAAGCTCCAATGATGAAACGAATTTAAGCACACTCCACACTCGTTAACAGACACTGTGAACTCTGACATTTCGCTGAATCCCCGTACCAAATACAAATTTATTCCCAATCTGCTCTCACCCAATTTCAAAATACTTTCCATACAGGTTTTTCATGACGTAATTTGTTATCAAAACAAATTCCATTATTTCGCGAGAGCGGAATTACAATGCAACCTCGGAACCGTTGGTTTCGATCGCGTCGGGACATTTGAACAGGTGAAAAACAAAGTAGGTGGAATTGTAAATGCAGCGTCAACATCCCGCCTTGCCCTCGAAGAAAGAAACAAACTTGCGACCAAATTGATTGCGCGCCTTATCTCGCGTCGCCCTGAAAGTTATTAATCCCAGAACGAACGAGACAAGCAATGGTCTTTGCGTCGCACGTATCGACGGAACTTTCTCCACTAGGCCAAATTAGTCCTGGGAAATGCACGAGTGTCGTTTCCAGCGCGCGCTCGCGCTAATGCTCTTTTTAAGGCCGACACCAACGACTTATTCGACGCGCAAATGCATTCCGACTGTGATGAAAACATGAATCTTTAATCCATCTTAGCCTCGAATAATTAATTTACGCGGCTCATCCTGAGAGCGCACTAAAAATACACGGGAAACAAAGTTGCCAACCGATAAAGAATCTCGCTGGTCATTGTAACCAAGGCTGAACGATTGTTTATTATCAAATGAAAAGTTGCATGTACGAAGAGGAATCGCATCAAGATAAACGCATTGTCGAATTAATGAATGTGAATTGTCATCATGCTGCTCGGTCATTAGCAAATTGGAATCAATATTAATTTCAGATTAATTGAACCTTTAGTTTGGAGTTGAACGTCCATTTGTAGTGACGTTAGGCACTCAAAGGAAAATTGTAATGAACTATGTTTATTGTCAAACTAAAATACTGCATTTCAATTCAACACTATCCATCAAATTATATTTCAATTAATTATATAGTTAATTATTTGAAAAATTCAATTTCTGTGCGTACCGAAGGTTTGCGATATTGATTTCTACTAGAACCTCAGCTTTCTACCTCTCGGCGCATAATTAATCACAATTCAATGTAGTTTCCATTAAATGAAAACTATCTTTTTTGTTCGCAGTTGCAAAGGCTTCTTCAAAAGAACGGTGCAGAATAGGCGGGTTTACACTTGCGTGGCAGAAGGTGGCTGTGAAATTACGAAAGCGCAGAGGAACAGATGTCAGTACTGTCGCTTCAAAAAGTGCATCGAGCAAGGCATGGTCCTGCAGGCGGTGCGCGAAGATCGGATGCCCGGTGGAAGGAATTCCGGGGCCGTTTACAATCTGTACAAGGTATTGCGATAAATCAGTTTTCAAATCAACATCGCGATCGCTTTCCCTCATATTTCACAAGCCAAGACAATTATAAAGTGTTTTCGACCGCACACTGAGAAACAAGAGTTACGAAATTTGCTCTTGTTCTCACAAAACTGCTCTACGGTTTTTCAATATTAAAGAAATCATCGTCCAAAGGCAGCTAAATGAAAGATTATGGAAGATCTTCTCTTTCTTGTGTATTTAAATTTTTTATTTCCATAATTTCGGCCACTGAGGTTTCTCCTTTCTTCAGATTTATAAAACAACTGTCCTATTGTTAGCATTATATATAAAATAGTCTAAATTTCATTTTAATGAATAAACTTGCAACATTATTAACTGGAAAGAAATTTGAATTGTGAGATTGAATTTAATGTTTAATAATAATTGATTGTTGTTGACAAATGAAGTAAAAATGATTACTGCCATTGAACCAGGTGAAGTACAAGAAGCACAAGAAAACGAATAAGAATGCGAATATGAGCAGCGGGATGGGCAGCATAGGTGGGGCGAGTAATGTTGGCGGGCTGAACGGTTCCGGGGCGTTATCCGGCAACAAAGGCACCATGGGCTCGACCATGCTGGACAAGCACATGGCCGCCGCCGCAGTGGCGCACCACAGCCAGCAACAACAGCAGCAGCAGCAGCACACCCAACTCACCGGAAGCTTTCTTTATCACCACAAAGTATCTTCCGGCGACCCGCTTAATTCCCAGCCCACCCCCAATCACCCGAGCCATCCCACGCACTCGGGCCACCTCGTCAATGGAACCATCCTCAAGACGGCGTTAACAAACCCTTCGGAAGTAAGTATTTTTTTCTTCGTTATTGCTTAATCGCTCGTTTCAAGGATAAGAAATATCAGAAAAATAAAGTCAGCTGATTTGGTAACCGAAAACAACGTTTAAGTGAATCGATGAATAAAGAGTATTGAATACAGAGAAAAGAGTATGGAAAAAATAATGTAAAAGATTAGAACTAAATTCCCTAAGAGTGAAAAACTTGCTGACAGAAATATTAGATTCTGTCATGAAAAATAATGAAATCTCAAAAAATAAAAAGTAAAACTCATCAAAAAATAAATACTCTTCGTTCAGTTTGAATTGCGATTCGTGAATTGTGGGCCAGGGTATTTTGTCACGTCAAAAATTATTCTAATGGAATAAAGATATAATTTAATAAGATAAAAAAGAATTTTTTTCTAAAGAAAATAAATACCAAAAGCTACTATCATATGGAATTATTTAAATAATTTTCTTTCCATTTCTTTGTAATAACTTTTAAAAATTGTATTTCCTTGAAGTATTTCAATTTTGTCCATTAAATTATTTTAAATAATCTAAATGAAATATTTATTCATTTTATTATTCTACATTTTTAGACAATTTTATAATTTATTTCTCCCCATAAATATCACTTATATAAATTTGCTATTTTTAATCTTTCTCATTCTATCATGTTGTCATACAATAAACACAAATTTTTCATACAACTAATCTCCAGTTAAATAATGGTTAATGAACTTTAAGACCTTCCTGCACACACGAATTGCATTTACTCGAACCACCAAACTATATCTTCTTAAAATCAATGACATTTCGAGCTATGGAATGCCGTTACTGTTAACGTTACATGGCACTTGCAAAGCTACTTCATTGATAACAATATCAGCTCATGTATCTAAACCAACCTCCGCCATTATATCTCAATACCAATCGGAAAAATGCCGGCTCCGAGATGAAATCCGCCGAGATATATAGGATCGGCCTGGCAATTTAGACCGATATTACGTCGGGTTTCACGGCACCCGTTAATGACGTTTCTCACTTTCTGCCGAACCACAAAATTGGTTCACAACACCTAATGCGTCGGGAAATGAAAAATTTCGCGCGTCAGAAGTGAAGGGACGTTGCGAAATTGATCAGACGTTTGGCTTACGTAAAATAATTGTTTCGCACTAATCAAGACAGGTCGATCGCGTAAAAATGGAGAACGTGGAAGTTCATGATTCACTATTGGGGGACAGATGGGGAATTGGAGGGAGGGAGGGGGGTCAGATTCCTCGTGTGGTAACGACACCAAGCGCGTGCTGTATATGCGCACACCTCGCACCGGGCATGTTTGAAATGAATGAACTCTCGTTGCAATTTCACTTTTACGGCTCGTGTTGCGCAAACTTCAAGGTTTCCCACATTACGAAAGCCGGTAGATACAAAGCAACCATTCTCATAGAAGGCCGCTTCATCATCGCCATCGATGCTTATCTTTACGCATTGAGAAAAATTGCTGATCCCGAATTTTCGTCAAAAATGCATTACTGGGTCTTGCATTTATACCAATGACTCCGTGATTTCAAAGATGTTCGAACGCTATTCAAATAGAATCTACGTAAATATCCTTTTTTCTTGGTTGTTAATTAATAACTAACTTATTGTGACGTAACATGACAAAATTAGTAACAAGCAGCGACAAGAAGAACGCGATTTTTTTCCATTTTCATAATTCAATAATTATTTTATGAATCAAAAAATATGAAAGAAACGGTGGGAAAAGATTTCATCCGTTAAGTAACAGGAAATGTAATAATTATTTAAATGTCTATTACTTGTAATTGGTTTTTGGTCGTACAATGATATGACCTGAATATCAAATCGATAGATGTATGATTTGAATAATGCAATTATTAAAATTAATTTTCTTGTGATCAAGTAAGTTTCTGAATTCTAAAATCATGTAAAATAACCTTTTTACCCAACGAAAATAAACACTTTCTAAAAAGAGTACAAACATCTTCTTCACTTAGCATTATTTTAATTTAGAAAGTGTAGAAACACTTTTCGAAGATCCCAAAAATTATAAATACATTTCGGAACAATACCACAATTTCATTTATAATTATACGTGATATACAAATAAAAAATTTGTAAATTTTGCATTAAAAACTAGTTCTCAAAACTTTAGTTATGAGAGCTTTACTGTTACAAAATATTTTTCATTTTGTCAAAATAAAAAAAAAAAACGTCAAAAGTTTTGAACCATTTTACAGGTAAAAATTAAAAATTTTCGATTATTATAAAGAAAGTCTTCAATAAATGCGTCAGAATCAAGTGCTTTTCGTCGTGTACTTTTGTGTAACTGCTTAAACTTATATAACTTAGTAAATAAACAACATAAATTGAGAAATCACCATCCTCCTTCGCCTATCTTTTTGTGCCATGTAAAATAAAATTTAACAATAAAATAATATAGAAACGAAATTAAACGACGGTGTAACAAAAAAGGCAAATTAGGTAACAATCAATATAAATAATGGATCGATCGAGCTTTTAATTAACGTCGGTTTTTTGTTGCCGATTGTATAACGGTGTATAAAAACCAGGCCACTACGTCGTTATGATTTCGTAAAATAACAAATAATCGGGGCGTTTGGGTCACTCGAGGCCATTGTCAAAAGTGAAACCACCGGCGCGAACGTTGTAGGCACCGTTCGATAGTCACTCGTTCAAGCAAGCCACCAACGAATAGACACTTTCATCTAAAGGCGAAAGGTCCAATCGAAATCGTGGACCGTTCAACTTTCCTTCTTAAATTTATTAATTGAACGAAAAAGCGACTTCACGAGTCCGCGGAAAACGACAATAAAGGTCAAAGAGGTCGGCCAGTAATAGCTGCACGTTGCACATTTAAGAGGACGTCATCGTTTTAACAACAAAACATTGCCATATGAAAGAAATTTACAACGCTTGTTCATCGGCTAACTCAAACTTGAAAGTTTTCAGAAAGTGGACAATTTCTAGCAAGAAAAACGTAAAGTAGACTGAAGTAATAATTCTGACTATATTACAAACGGAAAGACACCACTCGTAATTATAATTATTTTATTATTTTCGATTATATTAAATTAAACACATGCATTTTGTGAAAAAACTGACTAGGTTTATAGATAAATAATATACTATCTTAATTTTTAATTTAAAATTTGAATACGATAAGAATTTTAAGATGTTTTTGAATCGAAAATCAAAATAATAACTTCTTCGTCTAGGCTGTCGATATACACCCAAACCTCCATCGACGCATGTTCCATCGATGCATTTGCTCTATGGAAACAACAAAATCTATTCCATTGAAGCAACAGTTTCAGTTTACGAAATTTTGGTGCGATATTTGAATATCGAAATTGAAACTTCGTATTTCGTTGAAAATAAATAAATATTTGTTAATATATAAATGTTTATATTAATGACAAAATTGTCATTTAATAAAAATAAGTGTTTATAATTTTTCAAATAAGTAAAAGAGTTAAAATAATATTGATATTATCATTATTAAATATAAAACATTAACACTATTACACTTTCTTAAAATTATGGTTTCAAAGATTGTACTGATATTGATGTACTTAATCTCACGCGGTCTGACAGAAGTAAACACTATATCGACACCCCAGACGAAGACTAGGTTATCTCAAATTTTGGTTGAAGGCTATGCCATTTCAAAATTTCCTATTTAAAAATACATTTAAAATTTTGAGATGGCATAGCCTTCAACCAAAATTTGAGATAACCTAGTCTTCGTCTGGGACACGAAATGCGCATGCGTGGCATTGACACGCATACTGTTGCTTCGATGGAAAATTTCCGGTCCCGAAATGTTGCTTCGGTAGAGGTTCGAGTGTAGTTTATATAAAAATATTCACTTTCTGAAAATTATGAGTTTGAATTTATTCATGGAGAAACATTGTTGTAAATTTATTGCACTTTTGACTGCTTATCAGGCGGGAAATTCGGAAAATGTGGTGCAAATGGCAACTGATAGTGTACCGTTGAACGAAGAGAAAAACATCCTCTGAATTGCATCACTGTGGCGCGAAGTCACGTCCAGGTGAAACAAGACAGGGACAATAGATAATCAGCGGTAACCGATGCCAAGGACGGGCAGTACTCGACTGCGTTTCGTAACTCGTGAAAGTTTGCACAAGGGACACTGACCTCATCCTCCTCCAACTTCATTATCTCCTTCTTCCTCGGTTTTCTGCCTCGGCAAACGTCCTACGTCTCGATGGTGATTCGCTTTCGTTGATACTCTTTGGGTTTTCCTGCGACAGAAGTAAAATTGTGGCGCCAATCACGTCGACCTATAGCATTCGTTTCTTTACTGCCTTGCTTAATAACTTTTCAGTAGACGAAGTGGTTAAAATGGTGCTGAAACGTAAATAAAACGTAAATGCATAAATAAAGTTGAATCTGGTGGTTGATGTTAATTCAAAAATTTTTTGGTTAATAATAATCCATTAGGTACCACAAAAACAGTTTTTTCATATTTGAAGAAGAATAAGTCTAAAAAATGTTTAAGAAATAAACATATTGAAAAAAAATAATGGGATTGTTAAAAATGTAAGTGTTGAGGTGACATTTCAGCTGATCTTTTTTTGTCTCTTTCTCTTACAAGCGTTCCTTTTTTGAATTTTTGTAGAGTTTGTTAAACTTAAAAGATATCTACGTTGAAAGCATTTTTTATTAGTTATACCATAAACATGTTTGTACCATAAACATGAATTTTGTTGAACCTGAATAATAACGAATTTTTTTTTTTAATAGGTGGTGCATTTAAGACAGAGGCTAGATAATACGGTTAGTAGTTCGAGGGATCGAGCCTTTCCTCTTGACGCAACTCTCGCTATGATTCAAACCCTCATAGACTGCGACGAGTTCCAAGATATTGCTACTTTAAGAGTAAGTTTTACAACTTTCTATTTTTCACAAAACCTTTAATATGAAATATTCAATAACCTTAAAAATATTGTCTTCGATATTTCTAAATATTTAAACTTTTTAAAGAAAATCATAGTAGATGTGTTAAATTTTGAAAGTCTAAATTATAAACTGATTTTAAAATATTATTTCATGAAAATTACTCACATCATTAAAAATAAATCATTTCAATTACTATTTGACTTTTTTTTTAATGTATTGTAATAAAAAGAAGTATTCTCTACATTTAAATTTTATATCAGGAATAAAATTTTGAAACCACTGATGAATGAAAACAAGCTAATAAATAAATATGTTTTCAGAACTTGGACGAATTACTGGATCACAAATCAGACTTGAGCGAGAAATTGTGCCAGATAGGAGACAGCATAGTGTACAAATTGGTACAATGGACCAAGAGGTTACCATTCTACCTTGAATTACCAGTGGAAGTGCATACGAGGCTACTCACGCATAAATGGCATGAGCTGCTGGTACTCACGACATCAGCTTACCAAGCAATGCATGGTCCACATAAAGTCACCAGCACTGGCTCTGACGGGACGGGTGCAGACTTTATGCAAGAAGTAATTATATTTTAATTTTATTCCTTTAAACTGTACTGCACAAATAAGCATTCTCTGCAATATTCTTTAAAAACATTCAATTTTTTGTTTCTTTCAAGAAAGGGTTTTACTCAAAACATTAAAAATACCAAAGAAACACTTTTATAACGTTTGTCTATTCTCGCAAGAATGCTTAGAGAATGCCTGTTTTCACAGTGCAATATACAGCATTCCCAAGATTGAATCAACTGACTGATAATGTTTTAGGTATCGAACAATATGTACACTTTACAAACGTGCCTAACTAGCATGATGGGTCGGCCGATAACGATGGATCAACTGCGGCAGGACGTGGGCCTCATGGTAGAAAAGATCACATATGTCACGCTTATGTTCAGGCGAGTGAAACTTCGAATGGAGGAATATGTCTGTCTAAAAGTTATAACAATGCTTTCACAAGGTAAGCTTTTCAAATGTGTATGTGTACTTCGAAAATTAATTGTACATTCTTAAAGATGAAAGTTTGATATTAAAAATACATTCCTTAATACAAGACACTAGGAAAATGCAAAGTGATTTGAGAATAGCTTCAATAATAATCAAAATAAATATTCTTTTGTTGACACGATTACCAAAGTAATGAGGAAAGATATACTCAATATAAAAGTATTTCTTGGATTTCGTTTTAGACGTGTATGAATAATCTGATGCAATTTTCCTCTCTTTTTTTCTTTTAGATAAGTGTTAGGTATATGTAAAATAACGCATTTTTCAAACGAAGTTTTACATCTATCTCTTTATAACTGATCGACTAAATGATTTTTAGAGTATATTAATTCTTCTTCTTTTTTTAATGCTAACGATGAAGACGGAAAATGTAAGTTAGCATTGATAAATCAATTTTATCAATTTCTTTGTTAGCTCACAAAAGGAAAATACTAAAGGAAACACTAAAATGTTTATTAACTTTATGAAGTTTATTGACTTTATGGCAGTATAAAGATTTATTGTATGATCAGAAAAGAAATTATCTGAAACAATATGTAAACACTGAAAAATCAATTTTGTTTTTTGTGATAAGAATTAATGTTACCTACAGATAAAAGACTGAAAACTGAATTTCCATTCAATTAATCTATTTGCTGTACTTATCATTTTGAAACAAAGTAGTAACTTTGATTAAAATTGTTTCACAATAGAAGATAATAATATCATAAATTGCTTTATGAACACATTATTAATTATAATTTCACTTTTCTGTTCGTAGCACGAACTGGTACGGTGGAATTAGAACAAATACAAGAGCGGTACATGAGCTGCTTACGGAGTTTCGTCGAGCACAGCGCGCCTCAGCAACCTGGACGATTTCATGACCTGCTCGTGAGATTGCCAGAAGTAAGTGAACCTTAACAAACTGACAAAATCAAAACAACAAAAATAGGGTATCAGTCTAACAAGAGATAAATTTACAGTACGCTTTCAACAAAGAAATTGTTATGAAAAAAAAGCAATTTTGAAAGCAATTAGACAATAAATAAAATGAAGAGTTTTCATAGAATGGTAGAAAATAGTTTGGAAAAGGAAAAGACAGAAGACAGTAAGCATGTACTATACTAATTTGAAAGCAAGCAGTTATTATCATTCTCACAAAAAATCGAGTTCAAATCATTTCAATACATTAGACACCCTAAATGTTGATTAGCTTGTACAAAACACAGAAACACTAACGTACATACTGATGTTTGCAGGTACAATCGGCAGCGTCTCTTCTGCTCGAAAGTAAAATGTTCTACGTTCCTTTCCTATTGAATTCAGCGATTCAAAGATAGTAAATAAACAAAACAGAAGCCAATGAACGAAGCTGATTACCTAATCGCGCGCGCACGAGGACACTGATACGACTAGAAGCGGCAGTACGCGATTCGTTACAACGGCAACACTTGGGGAACAGCTTTGTTTGTGCATTGTATAATAACTATGATATATACATATATAAATATATAAATAATATACCTGTGAGTGTTCGCTGCGTTGTATAAATGAAAGAATAGGGAAGGCTACGAGTTTATTTCGATAAAAGGGAAACGAGATACGCGACATAGCATGGAAATGAGTGAAGGGTTGAGAAGCCGGAGACCTGCTGAGACCATAGGACAAACGAAAATATATATTATATATAAATATATATTCTACGTGTATATTGATACGAAACGAGTATGACAGGACCGCGAAGGAAAACTGTATAAAACACTTCAATCAAGAAGGACTGAACAATTTTTATCGAAACTAAAAGACTATGTTAATAATATATATTTCTGTACGCAGTCGAGCAACTTCGTCATTGTTTGTTCACTTTGCATAATCTGATCGGTGGTATAAGACTCTTGCGTTCATCATGTCAACAATGTTACTGCGACCGTCTTTAGCAAGCTTCGCGCGACGAACCGACGGCGATGCTTAAAATGTCGGCCATTTCGAATTCAGCGTCTGCCCCGGCGCGTGATTGTTATTAAAAGTTCAATTTTTCTGACATACCATTCTGCATTTCTACTCAAGACAAACGATTATCTCTCCATGTCGATCCAACTAATTTTTCACACAGTTCTTATAGAGCTTGCTGTCTTACCGATGTCCACGTTCAGTGACAATGCATAATCAAGCGTTGCGCGCGCGTTTTCATGATCATGAGATAATTAATCATCAACAAACGTGGAATCACGACACTAGTGCGCAATATGAAAGAATATTCAATTGAGGGGACGCTGGACACCTTTGCACTGAAGACAAAATATGTTTCAAAATGTTCTACATACGTAGTAAATGAGGTATAATTTAAAAAAAAAAAAATCTGAAATGTTAATGCATAATGTAATAAAATGTTGGACAAATGTAACAACATTATAATATATCACGTAAAAATGTTCTAGATTTTTTAAAATTATCCTTTGTTTTCTAAATATATAGAAATGTTTGACGTTTTTTTTATCAGTGTAAGTTATCTACGATTATTACTTCCAAAGTGATTTTTATAATTCGTTGTATCTTCGTTGAATTAAAATACCATTTTAATTCAATTTAAATTTAATTTTTCTATACAATATTTACTCTAAATCTAATAAGTATTATTTACAATTTTAAAGTTTCACTGACTTTTACTATGTATGGAATTTCTAGATGTTTTTTATACATTGAATGATCTCGTGTCATGCTAATAAGTTAAAGGTTATGCTGTTATCGTGACAGATGTACAAGAAAACTAACGTCCTATCAATTAATGTTCTTCGCTGTCAATTTCTTAAATTAAATTATTATGTAAGTTTACGAATTTCGCCATTGTGTTCAAATATATTTCTTACTAGTTAGGATAGTATTATCAAT
>JABFOV010000745.1:0-30631 GCA_022817685.1 Aradophagus sp. ZL-2020
TTATTATTATTATTATTATTATTATTATTATTATTATTATTATTATTATTATTATTTATATGATGCCACGTGTATGGCAACAACTTTAGTACCAAAAAGTTTCACTTGTCGACATTCGATGGAATAGCAAACTATAATTGCCAAATGCAGTTATCAAAATTAATCATTTTTTTCCTGTTATAATTTTGTATTTTTCACACAACTTATACAAACTACAATTATAACTGTGTATGAAAAGTCAAAAGGTAAAAGGAAAGGAATCTCTGCGTGAAATCTGTGCTGACAAACTGTAAATAGAATTTTTTTATTTAAGACAAATCCATTGTTTAATTATTTACACGTCCTTTGCTTGTTAAAAACGTGAAAATAAAAAGCACATCATCACAATCAGTAGAGTCAATTTTCAAACAAAAGAATCTACTTTCATTATGAATGAGATCCATAGAAAGAAGTAAAATAAAAGAAGTAAGTATGAATTAAGAGGCACCCTCAGTTGCAATATCCGGGCTAGCTTCAACATAAAGTGGTCCTTCAGTGACAAATTGTTTCAATTTGCGCATAGTATTGGCATCAAAGATACCTGGCGGCGATTGTGATAAGTTAAGCACAACATTGTACTTTGCCTCCTTACACTTCTTAAAAGTTTCAATTCGTCTATCCAATAAGAAATTGATGACACTGGTCAATGGACAAATACTTTCTTGACCCCAGACTTGATCAGCAATCACTGCCAATACCTCTAGCGCAGCTTGACGGATGTCAGCGAATGGTTGTTTGCATAAAGAAATAAGCAGATCCAATGGTTGATCACACAAAGAATTAAACCATTCCTTAGTCAGAGACAAGATACGATTATCTTGGTCAACTTTGGGTACATCTAAAATCTTTGCCAAGTTGTTGAGAGTACGCACGCGTAGCTCAGTTGGGTAATTTTGAATAATAATGCCCATTTTTGCAAGTACACAACGCATAGACTCATTATGTGTTTGTAAAGCATATTTCCCTTCAACACTACTGGCAACGAAACCTAAAGTGTCTAAAGCGGGACCAAGAATCGATTGATCATCACTTTGGAGTACATCAAATAGACCAGCAACCACCACTGGGTATTTTGAAAATATCAAGTTCGGATGGACACTCGCTACGTTGCCAAAGAATTTCATGAGACCTGTAAAATTTGAAATTATTTTACATTGTATTTATTTCTTATCGAGTACAAGAAGACAAGATAACACAAATATTAAGTAAAGTATGCACCAACCTGGAATTAACAAATTTGACAAAGGCGTTTTTTCTGCATGAGCAATCCTTTGTGACAATTTATTTAAAATACCCTGCTGTTCTAGATAGTTCAAGCCTCGTTCGCACAAAGCTAAATCAGTCATGATTTCCAAAGCATTTAATTGCAAAAGTATGTCGTCATTATCAAGAATCGATATTAGACTCTGAAGAAAGCCTGAATTTATAGAAGCTTGTAATCCTTCTTTGGAGTCCTTTGCAACATCCACTACCACTTCGTAAACTCGAAATGCAACAGTATCGCTTCGTGATATAAGTCGTGCGAAAGTTCTCAGAAGAATACCCGAATAAAGGACGGATAATGCCTGTTTGTCTTTGCCTATTTGTTTGAACACATCCATCGCCACAGTGGCAATAGATAAGTCTTCCTCAGCAATTCTTTCGCATGCTGCAGCAAGTAAGTTTGAGTCACTCAAAAGTTGAGGAAGTTTGGACCTGTCGCTGGCTTGTCTGAGCATTTCCTCCAGAACCAAAATTTTAACGCATGGTTCTGGGTGTGTTAGCAGTTGACACATATCTGCAGAATATAGGCTGTGTACTTTGCCAGGCTCCTCAAAGTTTATAATTACTTTAATAGCATGGCATACTTCCTTTATATAGTCTCTAAAAATAAAAAGATAATAAAATTAATTTAAATGCATGACACAGTTGACATGTTCTCCTTATATTTCTTTTGAAATTTTGAAAAATACCATAAAAGTTGTATTTTCGTTTGCTTAAAATTGATTAAGTTTTTTATCTATCTAATTAAGTATTAATATATATTGTATTATCAAACTTTCAGATTATTGTTATTTTTAATTTCCATAACAACTTATGAAAAATGAAAAATATAAATTAGTAATTTATGTTAAATTTTCTTTTGTAAATTTATATTTAAAATAGTTTGTATTTAAAATTCTACTAAGCATTATTGCAAAAAATAGCGTTGATAGCAATCAAAACATACTTGTCATGCGAGGTTAGTTGTGACAGAAGTCTATTGAAATCCAAATTCCCTGTTATTTGTTGTGCCTCGCTTTGTGGCAAATTTGACAACTTGATTTTGAATTCCGTTAAAATGTTTACTTTCTGCTTGACATCGTTCGTTTCGTTTAACTGATTCAATTTCTCGTCAAACCATTCCATTGTTGCAAATTCATCGACACCGGGAAACTTGCGAATAAAATATTGTTCAGTTTCACTGGAACGCAACAAAGACAACAGTAGTATGGCAGTACCACTTATGTCAGATTATGCCTCTTTCTTCTTTACTAACACCAAATCTGTTATGGCAGATTCGTTATCTACCTTTCTTCTTTGCAACGTATTCAATGAAATACAATTCCCACCAATTGTTATTGTGTGAGTTGGAGTTTCTTTCCTTTCTTTCGGGACACGGCGAGATAGAGATAGAACAACAACAGATGACATATAGGTTTTATTGAACCATCTTCCTAGCCACAAAATACAATAACATCAACATAAACATAGTGAAAAAACGTAAACATTACAAAGAAAATTTATAACAACACAAATATTATGATAATATATGAAAACAAACATTAACGTTTTGACGTAAGAGTGCATAATCCAACTCGTTGGACATAGCTCATAGCCATCAGATACAACAACATAAATACAAACATTATTACAAAGAAACTCAATAATGTTTGCGTGCATCAAAAGACGGAGTAAATAAAGAATGAGCTTTACCAGTGTAAGATAAAAGCGAAACGCAAAGTGACAGTTCTCAAGCTGAACCGTCGCGCCACCTTTGGCATCTTGGCGCAAAACTGGAAGGTCGGCCGTTCGACGAAAAGAAAACTTAGTAATCGAACGGATCAGCTGGTTAATAAGGTAATGCGGGCTTTGTCATATGGTAGACGATACTGGTGAATGCATGATCATAAACCCAACTACGTTCTGCGACTGTGCTGACCGTCGTCGCGAGGCACGAAGCATCGACTTTGGCTTTCGGGCTTGGCTGCGAGCGCGAGAGTCGTCCGCACTGCCGAGTTAGTCGAGCGACTCGGGCCGTCGAGGAAACGTCATTGTCAACTCGTCGACAAAAACGCTAGTGAGCAGCGACTGACAACAACACAGCCGTCTCGCCATGTTAGATTTCACAATATTATTTATGGCTGCGTGTTAGTCTGCTCGGTCGCAGCAGTCTGTGAATATCTCGGCACTATCAATAGCCAAACAACACCTTCAAACTGGATAAATTACCTGAATATCTCCGCGACACCGTGGACTGGTTTATGGGGTGAGTTCTGCCTCGCTGACTTTGTCATTAGACATTCAAAGCCACAGTTTTTTCTTCACCCTAGTCTCTTTTTACCAGCAATTAATGCTCGACAATAATTTTATTTATTGTTTTATCATTAGCATTAATCGACAATAATACTAATTGATGTTTTGTGACATTGAAAAGTGTTTTTATATATGATGTATAACATTGATACATTAAGGAATGAATTTTATAAATGAGATTTTGCTTATTGTTCTTGAAATAATGTTACGTTGATATTGTTTATAAGATTTTTTCTACCTTTCAAAACAAAAAATTGAACATTTTTAGTATATTGGTACAGAAATAGAGTGTTTTTGGATTCTTGTTTTAGTTATGTAACAGTATTAATAATCTATACATATTTGGTTTATATATACTAAATATTATTTTAATGAGTTTTTTACAATCTGTTTTTATATTTAGAAAATTTAAGATCACAAATATTTAGATGTTAATATTGTTCCAAATATAATAATTATAGCACATGTAAAAGTAATATTACATTGAATAATAATATAAAATTCTTTTATTTTTTGAAAAATAATATTAGTTGACAGAGGTATCTTGTTTTCAGGATCGATTGCTTTATAATTAGAAACTTGCGTTATAACTACTTCTTTTTTTTTGCTTTTTGAGTGGCTCTCTTAGTAACTATTGTCCTATTTCGTGCATTTTTACTGTCGGTTTTCTACTGTTGTAACAAAGAGGGAAATATAATTCAAAACTAGCGATTATACGAACATTTTAACAATGAATCAAAATAAATAAGATCAGTTTACTAAAGCAAAGAAATTATACAATTTATTTTTTTGTTCAATTTTACATTTATACCATGTAGATAAGGGTGTAACCTTAATTGTGATTGATCGAAAAAATATCTTATAATGATTAATGAGACAGTTTTCCAATTTCATCATTTTTACTTTAATCTGATTTTAATTAGCAAAAATTAAATTAGATTCAATTTTGGGTATCTAAGAACTACATACATGGCTGATTAATTTTTCTAAACTGATTCTATATATATGATTTATTGATAAATAAGCATTTTCATTTTATGATACTAATGTAATTCATTCAATTGTATTTTATTCTTTGTTCTCATTTACTTGATTGTATATAACTTCATGTACATTTTAATATCTAGTAAAAGAATAAAGATAAAGAAATATTGTTTAAATCTGGTCCTTTCAAAGTTGGTTTAACAAAACCCATCAAATAGATTGAAAACGTAAAATTACTTTATACCTTAATGCACTTTGAATGACGTGTATAAACTAATAATATAAATAATACCTAAAATACATTAGAATCATAAAAAAAAGAAAGAACAAAAAAATGACGTATGAGAAAAGTAATGAAATAAGTGGAAAATCAATAATCTGCTAATGCTCTGCTTAAATCATCTTATTTATTTTTCTTTGTTAATGTATTATAGAAAAGCTCGTCGAAAGGAGAAAGATGCGGGAACTACAGAAGATCCAAAGTTATATCTGGAAGAAGCATCCTTAGAAAGACAGTTGCCAGAATTGGATCTCAAAGTACTGGTTGACTTACCTCCAGGTCTTGACTATAATGAATGGCTGGCTTCTCATACACTTGCACTTTTCGATCACATCAATTTAGTATATGGCACTATTTCTGAATTCTGTACAATGACAGGATGCCCTGACATGACAGGACCTGGCTTAAGGTATAATTATGAACGGATATTAAAAATTTCTTGTTCTGTTACCAATAATTGGTTGACCATTAGTACTAATAATAAAGAAACAATTACTTTTAATTTCTCATAATTCTTTAAAATGACAGAAAGATATATATTCTAGCATAAAAGAATCTGTCAATAATCTTTTATTTCTATCTTTTTGTCATTGTAAGAAAGAAATGAATGTAGAAGGTCAGAGATACGTAACAAAGAACATGGAGTTTCAAGTTCAAAAGTCGTATTGAAAATACTATTAAAAATGCAGCTGAAAATTCACAAATATGTGGACTTAGTGAGTAAATGAAATGTTTTGTAGTCTGAAATAAAATTTCTGTTTATTAAGACATGAATAAAAAAAAGTTCATTTCTATTTATTTAATAAATGTTGAAACTTCAGATGATATAAGATTGTTGGTATCTTGTATACATTTTGTATAAGTAAATATATCGAAAATTGTCCAAAATTCTACACCATAGTAATAAAGTTTGATAAAAAGTTTATCAAAGTATGACTGCGTATTTATAAGGTAGCTAAGTCAATGTTTATTATTTCGATCATTTGAAGATTCATTACTTTTATTAGGACATATTTATGGTTCGATGAAAAAGGAAAAAAGACTAGAGTAGCTGCGCCACAATATATAGACTATGTTATGACATTTACACAACGCACGGTCAGTGATGAAACGGTGTTTCCAACTAAATATGGTAAGCAAAAGAATCAATGTTTTCAGCAAAAGAGTTTTTTTTTTTACACATTTTTACATTTTGTTATTAATGTCATAGGAAGTGAAAGTTGAAATATATTTCTAATCAAACAATATTTTCTAGCAAACGAATTTCCAAGTTCATTTGAATCGATTGTGCGTAAAATTTTACGACTGCTGTACCATGTAGTGGCACATATTTATCACTGCCACTTTAGGGAGGTGGCACTCTTGGGATTGCATGTTCATCTCAACTGCGTTTTTGCCCACCTTACACTTCTTAATCACCGATTTAACCTTATTGATTCGAAGGAAACCGAAATACTTGAAGATTTGGAAACTGCTCTTTTGGGTGAGTTGTCTATTTCAATCACTTTAATAGACATTTCAGTTACATTACAAAATCAATTTGAATAATTGGAATATAAGCATAAAAAAAGAAGAATATAAGGACTGATTGAGTTGTAATAGAAATAATTTTACACAGATTAATGTAGCTACTTTATTCATATTATATTTTTACAATCAAATTTATGTGTAAATATTTCTACATTAGTTAGAGAAAGTGCATAAACGATTATAGAAGACATTCTAGGCAACTAAAATTTTCA
Source organism: Aradophagus sp. ZL-2020 (assembly GCA_022817685.1). Lineage (NCBI taxonomy): Eukaryota > Metazoa > Arthropoda > Insecta > Hymenoptera > Scelionidae > Aradophagus > Aradophagus sp. ZL-2020. The sequence continues at coordinate 6,601 of JABFOV010000745.1, forward strand.
CAATGTTATCAAGGTATCATTGCGATAACACCATGACATTATAAAAATTCTAATTGTTTTCAACTAATCAGAAATATAAAATTTGACAATATGATTCAATGAATTCGTCAAATAAAATGTATTTATAGGCGACTCAACATCGTCAAATTCGCAATCGATGGCCATTCAAGACAGTTCGAGTACGACCACCGCCTCCTAGATGAAAATATCGAATCCAGAGATTGCAGTTCCTGAAGCTAGGTGATGATAGATGTTTGTTTGTTCTGTAATGCCTTTTGAAATAAAACGCTGTTAAAGTTCGCAGTATCGCCATGCTAAAATTGCACGTGTAAAAGAAAAAACAATGATAATAAACAAAAGTTATTTTTAAAACGCAAAATAAAAAGTAAACTAAAGATAAATTAACAAAGAAATGAGTAAATAAATAATAAGAATCGTATGCAATTGTGGAAATAAACCAAGATAATGCGAGCGCTGTTGTGTAAAGTAATAAAGGAAATCAGTAGTACCTGTAAATAGCAAAGTGTAAAGCTATTATATAAAATAAATTAGGTTCCTCTGTTTGTTGTTTGTGAGATTGTAAATAATTTATTAAATTGTAAGTCACGCGCGCGAGAAGAGAAAAGAAAAGCAGATTATTATTAACTACTATTTACGGTAGTCATTGAAGAAAGATAGAGCGTGGGAAATATTGTTTTTGAAAGGATTAATCTAACATTGACGAAGAAAGTCGAATAGCAAATGAGAAATTACACAAAATGGAAAAAGCAAAACAGAGACAGCTGTTATACAAGCCTACCTGATAGAAGAGAGTGCATTTTCGCTCCCCCTCCCCTTCTCGTTTATTTGTTTCGTACTTAATGAAACTGTCCTATTTATTAGTAATATTTATTATATTATGCAACTCCGGTATTTTGATTCTTCAGTTCTGTTTCGATTGTACATGGAGAAAAAACAAAACACAGAAAAAAAGAAGCCCTTCTCAGGGATCAAGAGAATGTTATTGTATCTTTTATATATATAGTTTTTTTTTTTTTTAATTCATAAAAACGAGAATGGTTGTCGTGAAATGTTATACTCTGCATGGACACGGAAATAAGTCCCGTAGGCAGCTGAATAATTACCCAGGGGTTTTACACTCCATAACAGGTACATTTCTTGACAAAGATTAAAAATATAACGTTTATATAGTGTTATCTTTTGTTATTTCAACGCAAACTCGAGATTGTTTTGCCCTTGTGATTACCGTTAGCGCCTTATCACTCTTTTTGAGTATTACTGAAAAGTCACTGACGTTGCATTTCTAAATAAACTAAATTTTAAAGTTCAAATTATATTGCTTGTATTTATTAATAAAAAAAAACTGTAATTCTATTCATTTATAAAAATACTATAAACATTTTTTTTAATGTAAGTAATTTTTATTTATGTAAAAATGATAATTGAACTATTATAAAAATATTTGACAGTAATTATGATATCAATGAAAACGTGATATTATAATGAGAAATATTTCTACGTCCTCTAAAATAACATTTTAATAATATACGACAAAAAATATTATAGATATATATTTATTAGAGGACATGGAAATTATATTAATTTGAAATTTAATAACTTTTCAAGGTCATGTCTTTCAATATTGAATCTTTACATTAAATAAATTATAATATATAACTTTAATTATAATATTTAATTATATTATTTTGAGTGACCAAAAATAATTTTTATTTCACTGTAGACTTTTTATAAGTTACAGTAATGTTGGAATCATGGCAACCATTCTTGTTTGTGATTTTTGACTGAAACTCTGGTTCATTTTCGTAGTCCCTGTGAAATGTTCCCATTTATTATTATTTTAATATTACATTATTATTATAATTATTATTATAATTATTATTGCTATTATTATTAGTAATATTATTACTACAATTATTATTATTCTCATTTTGTTTATCTCCATATAGTAATGTTCAATCACAATGGAAATGCTCAAAGCCGTCGTTGTGATACCAATGTTTCTTTTGTCCGCTATGTTTTATAAAACTGCATCGTATCAAAGTGGCGACAGAATAGTACTTGTTATGTCAAAGAGTACATGAATTAACCCATTAATACATACAACTCTCACGTAAATCGGTCTTTTGATAATCGTACAATTACGTTTTCCCATGCCTTTGGTCATTCAATTGCGTATATTTTAATGGGTTAAATCGTCTTGTCGTGTTTTGTGACTATTTTGTAACAGAATATATTGCAGTGTGATGACATAAAATTGTATACAAAAACTACGGAAAAAAATATGAAAAAATCACGAAAAAAATAAAATATTTTCTAGTTCCAAACTCGGCTCATTGTCTAGGTCCCCCCTGTAGTTCCAGAAACATTGATCCTGCTAATAAGGTGGATAAGCAAAAAAATCTTACAAATACAAATACTACGATTGTTTAAAACAATGTTAAATCATGTTTAAACAAACACTAATTTTCCAGCGTTCGAAATGAGAAATCTTTATTTTAAAAAATTCAAAAAGGGAAGAACTAATTTAATAGTAAAATAAATATATCAAAATGATAAATTGTTTTTCATAGTAAAAATGATAGTGTATCATCCATTTGATTTGGCTCTTTTCCATTGGAATGTTCGTCACACGTTAGCGTTTGTGTTTTTATTGATTTCAACGATTCGACAAGCACGAAACAGCAAAGTCAGTTCCGTGACGAAGTAACCGAAACCTTGGGCCACGGGTTCGCAGAGGTCGCGCACCGACGTCAGGATGTTGTAAAATAGTATGAGTAACGGCTGGATTAAGCCGTTGAATACGATCGACAGGAGTGGCTTGATAAAGTAATCGGAGAACAGTTGAATCAATCCCACGGTCAGCGGGCGAATCACGCTGTAAAGCGTGAAGCGAAAGAGCTGCAAAATAAATGTTGTAATGAACGTCACGCCAATGTGAATGGTGCCGAAAATCTCGGCCCAAAAGCGCGTGGCTATGTCGCTCGTCCGGCTGGCGCATCGTTCCATAACAATTATTGGATGCGCATCCGTTGTTCGGTAATATCTGTATCAAAAAGAGAAAGCTAGGTCAATAAGATATTCATTTAATGGAAAATGAATAAAGTTTATGAATGAAAAAAAAAAAAAAAATATTAATACTTGTAATTGTTTTTTGTTCTTTTTCTTTTTGCAATTTTTTATACCTGTTATTAAACACATTTTTATTATATGAAATTAAATGGTAAGGATAAGAAATAAAGTAAAATAAATATAATAATAACTTTCTTTTTTATTTTTATTGTTTGATGTATGGCTAATCTATTGATTGATATGTAAACGAATGAAAATCAATATGAGAAAGTTAAATGAACCGCGTACGCCGTGTCTCCGTGATCAAAGTAATAAACATCCATGCTTTCTAATTGTTCTTTGGTCTGATCTTTGCTTTTCGTGTCTGAGTCTGTGGCAACTGCTTTCGAATTTTTTGTAATTTTTTGTTTTGAAACACCTTCTGATATATCAATAGCAGCAAATGGCTGTTAACATAATTGTAATAATATTTTATTCTTTAATTTAATTAATGTCTTTCATTATTGAAAAATTGATTTAAAAATAAATTGATAAGTCTAGAAAAATATAAGATAAAACTGTTATATTCGAACAGAAATTTAATAGCTTTTAATCATTTAAAGAAATCATGAAGAATCATATAAAATTATAAATCTTTATGAAAGAAAAAGGTCAAGATAAAATAGAAATTCAAAATTAATGAGAATTTAACACAAACGATTCAACCTTTGCATAACTGCAATGTTTCTTTTTTTGTATTTTAGTGGCAAAGTTTTTATTTGTCCTCCTTAAGTATTCCTCCAACGGCCAACTGCATTGAACTATCGGCCATGGTACTCTATAAGGACAAGTGTCTGAAAATGCAAATTAAAAAAAAGAAAGTAATCGTAACAGTATTTATATGTCTTGGCCTTACTCTGTGAATAGATTTAATTTAATAAAAATGTTCCTTTAGTGTGTCAGTACCTATGTTGCAGTCACCGTCAATTTTGCAATTACAGTTATAAATTTTTGTTATGGAACTGATATTTGTGGAAGTTGTGGACACATCATTATTTTGATCCGACGTTTCTGAACAAGGACAGTTTTGTTTCATTTTTGCGGCGCAAGAAACATTTATTAACCGCTAATTAAATGAATCAATCACAAAGACTGAAGTTAGCAATTTTGAAATCGACAATTCATATTGTCGGGTCAACAAAAGAACCTTTTTTTTTAAATTTGTAAATTTACAAAACGAGATGTTTATAAAAAAAGGAAATACTTCAAACGTAGATTTGTATAACATATTTTATTGTAATTTGAACAGTCTTTTTACAAATATAAATATACATATATTTATAAATATATACATATACCTACGTACACATATATATTTAAATTATATATATAAATAATTAATTTACAAATTGACTATAATAAACATTATGATGTTCTAAAAAAAAGACCCTAACGCATTAAAAGAAATAAAACATGTAATCCAGATATAAAAACTGTATAAAATGTATAACTACATCTGATATAATAATTGAATGAAGTCTTATGTATGAGACATATGTTTAGAATTGTATTACAAATTCTTGTTCAAAATCTGCTGTAATATAACGAAACAACTCAAATTGTGTTTCCTTGTTTAAGTCACGTGACGATATTTCTTGAGCATCGATGTCTGAACATTATGCAATGATATTGACATTTAATACAACTAAATGCGATGAAAACATACATTATTTATAAAATTGAGGTCAGAAATAGAATACGATTTTCCCATAAATAACGTTTCTAAAACTAAAATCCTAAAAAAAATGATTTCAAATTATTGTTGATTAACGTCGTATTTATTTATTTATTTTTTTTTTTTTAATAAAAGAATAATCGAACGACCAATTGTTGTAGTCAGACTAATTATAATAAAAAATTAATTAAACTTTTTCATTTAAAGAACTTGAGTTTCCTTCTATTTGATATAAATTTGCACAACGTGTTCTTCGGGAGTTAAAATCGATAATTATTTCTCGCAATCATACGTTATCACAGTAGTATAAAATATCATCAATGTTCAAGAAACTCGACCCATTATTTTACATTGATAATAAACACTGATATATCATATTCACATTTAAAAAATGTCAAACACGTTATTGATATCAAATACAATATATATATAATTGAAATTACTTATATATTTGAAAGGAGATAAAATAGCAAGCTTCTCTACTTTTTAATCGACGCATAATTTGCATTCCACCCATTCTTGCTCTTGAAAATTCGGCGTTACAATAAATAAGGGTAAATCTCTTGTTTTCTTTTTTCTTCCTTTCTTCTTTTCTTTATTTTTTTGTCAAAATGTTAATATTAATATAGATAACAACTAGCATCCAGCTCACAATTATAAGCACGGCATAAATGTACACTTATGATACTTCAGTCTTGTCAAAACAAGACACATGTTTTTTTTTTCTCCTTTTTTACCTTTTCATTTTTAATTGTATACACTATACAAACTTATGTCTCTGTAATTGCAATCAATCACACCTACGAACATCGAAGATAACTGCATTTATTGTTCGTTTTGCCTGCTTTTGAATGTGTCAAAAAGTAGGTCATCGTTGTATCATGTAAGAAGAGACTAGAAGAGGTTTATTTGTTATTAATCTAAAATAAAAAAAATTATAAAAAATAACATGAAAAACGTAGATTTCATTTTATAAAATAAAATATGTTGCATTTGTCATGATGAATAATTAGAAAAGTATTATTCTATGTAACCGCCCGGAAATTTTTACATTTGAGAAACATAAAATATACGTAAGCAGATGTAATTTTTACCATTGTTCTGTAGTTCTATAGTTCTATAGTTGTGACAAATATTTTCAACAGTATCCCTTTGAGATTGCTTAAGAGATAGAAAATTTTACTATGCTTTTTTGTTCAGTGTAGTTGTTTTCTTTCTTCTAATCTTGTTTCGTTCCGTATTACAATTACATGAAATAATATCGCCGAAACAATATTTAATTGTTAATAAAATAAACTGAGAATACGAAGTGGTAAAACTAATTCAAATAACATGTCGTAAAAAACTATACTCGTCTGATATTTCAAAATTAAGCACTCACTACGCTGATTTACTACCCGATAAAATATAATTCAGAGAGGATGAACATCATTTAAATGTTTAAATTTGAATGGATTCTTTTTCGCGTGGATCGATAGACGTAGGTCGCACGAAGCTTACTACTTTGTTTTCTCAGTGTAAAAGTGTATTCGTACAGAGGATAACTGTATGTTACAATGAAATGATCATTCAGATAAGTTGAATTCTTCGAAGCATTTTACTTAATATAAAACGTAAATGGTCCACATACGGGCCACAAATTCATTAAAAAATCATCATCTTACATCAAAACAAAAATTCTATACAGTTTTTGTGGATAAAGTTTTTTTAACTGATACATGTTTTGCTCTTACAAAATCAGTTTGAACTTTTTTTTTGCCAAATAAGCTGACTTGTTAGAAGAAAACCTTTTCCCGTAAGTAGTTTCCATGTTTTTAGAGCGTGTAATTTGTATATCATTTTATCATGAAATTCGTGTTTTCAAAACGTGGATATATTCATGAAAAAAAGCATGTATAATCATTGTATTATAACTTGAAATCCATTTGTTTTTGGCAATATTGCTGCAATAATAAAAACATAAGATGGTATTTTTGATGCAGGTGTTGAATAAAATGATCATTCTACGATATTACATAAAATGATTATTGATTATTCTAAATTATAGCAACAAGAAAGTGAACATTCGTACAAAATAAGTGTACTAAATGATACAGCACTGCAATTCAATGTGTAAATCATTTAATAGACAATAAAATATGTCATTGCAGTAAATTTTTGTATGAAAAAATAACTAGAAAATGCTTCAAAATTTTTTATATTAAACTGCGTGCTAAAAATGTATGAAATTCTCATCTGTGTATAATTGTGCAAAGTAATAAAGCAATGCATATTTTGAACTGTTAAATAAATGTGGATTAATGTATATAATTTATTGATTAGCTTTATAAATGGACCATTCACTTTGATATACCAATAAAAAAGTTTTTTCCTTTCAAAATAACATTGTATTTTAACATGCTTTTCTATTGTTACATTGTAAAAACAAGTGTCTCATTTTTGGATTAGTTTTGGTTGATTTTGGTACTTATCAATAGGAGATTTCGGTAAGACATTAAAAGTGTCTCAAATCTAAACAAATTGAGACACTTTTGGCGCCTTGTATATTGAAAATATCTTAAAAAGAGACCCTTGTTTTTGTAATGCAATGTGAAACCGCGATCAATAAAGGGTTTAAAATCACTTTTAATTATTACAATATTAACAATTAGATTTTTATTAAAACTTGGTAAGCACAAGGTATTTGTTGCTATGGAAAGTTCAATTTTGAATTATTTTGTACAAAAACATTAAACAAAATATACAAAATTATTGAATGTATAAATATCTTGAATGGGGTTTACAAAATATTTGTATAAAAACTCAGACAAAATAAATATTTAACAACTAAAGAACTTATGCATTAATTTTATGTACATTTGTAGTTAATGTGTAAATTAAAAATGATTGAAAATGATCGCTTTTATATAGGCTTACTGCACAGCTGGCCGAAACGAAACACAAATATATTTATGTATATTAAAGTGGCTTTAAATTATTTCCTATTGTAAATGCCATTCAGTTTCAGAGATGAATCGCTATATTTTTTTAACTCAGGCAAGTTGTGCAAAAGGTCTATAATGGGTATAAGCTGATTTAAATTTGTTAGCAAACATTTTGTTGATATTTAAATTTTCTTTGTTAATAACAGCGTGCTGGTAGCAGCATTCAACTGATCGATGATAATATACTATTAATTTTTTTGTTTTTTGCATAATTGCATATCTATTATTGCTAAACAAATTAATGATCATCAGAAATATCTAGCAAGCAATGCAGTAATGCTCAAATAGAAATTACATTATTACTAGTCTATTAATTCTGGTCACATAATTTATGTAACATAAAAGTCAAGAACAAAGTGGATTCAACTTTTGGTATTATATAATGTAATAGATTAATTTAAGTAACTATAAATCTAATCAAGTTACTACAAGGAACAAGTTTATGCGACTACGGTATTGAAATAATATATACACACCAATAAAAATAATGTCAAAAATCCAGAAGACTTGGCCTTAATAAATCCATGATAGGACTCATCATCGATTTTGAATAATCAATTGCGGATTTTCCGATCTGCAATGATTAATGACTCATATTAAAACTTAAAAATTAAAGACATTGCTTATCAGTCGTTAGTTATATGAATACTTAAGTGTGAAAAAATAAACAGACTTGTATATTTGTTGCTGTTGTAACAATTGTATCAGATGATTAAACAAAAACAACTTTGACCAAAAATTTTTGCTTTGAAAAAATGTTTAAAGGAAGGCAATAAAACATTTTTGTTAAAAAATGTGATAAAAAAGTACAAGTAAAAGTAATTTTCAATAATTATATTAATAATTAATTTTTTAATGTTTTAATGACAAATGTGTCTATTGTCGCAGAGAAAAAATTTGCCCTCAAAATTTTTGGTTCTAAAGTTCTTTTCGGTTTAACTGACCTATTGGTGTAATTACCGCAATTGTATATTGAATATTCAAATTGTTCATAAAATTTTACCAGATATTTCTGATAAGTATTGCAAGTAATTATTGTGTTTATCTCGCATTTAAGTCGTTCGATCATTCATCGATTTATTAATTGTTCATCTTTATTCGTACGTAAGGCATTCCACAAAATTACATGTTTTTGATAAGTTTGTTTTAATAAATTTCTAGTAAATGAATTGTTTAGAAAAAGTCTTATTGCACCTTCGATGAACGATTTTACGTCGGTTATATACATAACTTGAGAATTAGCTGATGTTTACAAATCAAATATAGCGAAAAAAAAAGAAAAAAATTAAAGCATAAGTTTGTGTAATTTGCATATAACAAATTCATTAAGTCATTAAAATAAGCACCAGGATTTCATTAAAAAATTGTTAAATCCTTTATTAAAATTTGTTTTTCTTTAATGATCGAAATACTTTTCAAATAATACTATTATGTGGAGGACAAATTGCTAGAACTTTTTATAGCTAAAATATGAAAGTATTTGAAAATTTCAAGTATAATAAAATTTGTAACTTTAAATTTGAAATTTTCGAAATTGCAAATGATTAAATCGATCATAAATGTAATTAAAATTTACAAAAAATATATATCATCGTCTAGAAAGAAATCTATAAAAGTATTTTGTCATTTGTCTCAATGTTTTGTCACATAAAGACAGCAAGACGGAAGATTATTTATCAATGAAAAAATCTAAATTATGAGAAGTTTCTCGCACTTTCTTAAGTATAGTAAAGTTTTAATTTTAAAGTGGATATAAAATATTGATGTAAAAAAAGATACAAAAATGATGTTGAATGATACAATATTTCTACTCTATTTGAATATATTAATCAAAATATATCAGAAAAAGAGACCAGGTGCTTATTTTATATGCATTATGCATATTTAAATTAAATATATTTACTTATATTTACATTAAGATATACTTTTTGGAATCACAAATATTAATTATTGTTAAGTAATTAAAATTTAACAAATGTCGTTGAATAATAGAATGAATAAATAAAAAAAAAAAAACATTGAATTTATTAAACATACTGAAAGTTATCCTTTGTGGTAAGCAAAGGCAACTTTTCAATGCTTTGTTTAATATCGAAGCTATGCAACCAATCAGAACTGGGCTTTGCTTTGAACCCACAGAAATTACAGTCGCAGAAATCAGCTGCGTTCTGCAAGGCGCCTCGATGGAAGGGATTGCCTCCGTCAAAGTGTCTGTACCGGCCTGCATTTATCCGTTCGTTAGTTGTCATTCCGAGTATCATTATCTGAAATAAAATATATTCTCATGTAATTTGAATAATGTGATGCATACAAAAACTGATATAAACTTTTGTCTAACATTATCTTCCTCTGTATTTCTAGTAATACTGTTCAATACTGCATAATAAAATACAGAAATAAGCTGTATGCAAAAGTTGTTAAGTTAAATGTTTTTCACTACGTTTTTAAAATTATTTTTATAAATCATCAAATTTTATGATATGTTATAATTAATGATAATACCTGATAGCCTTGACATGCTAAAAGTATAGCGACCCAAAATGAATGTAAAGCTGTGTTAATCGCAACCCACATTACCCAAGGATCACACGTAGCTGCTGCCACCAGATAATTATCTGCCCGATGATCAGAAGTTAAGTTTTTCCAACATTCGTATTGCCAGTATTGTACAGTTGCTGTTAGTACGACTATACAAAGACCTAGCATTGATACCAAGAAACCAAGAAAGTATTTGTGGTTTCGCGCACCTAAAAACAGTTGGCAATGTAAACTGTGTTGGAAACTGCATTGAAAGTAATATATTGCTACACTAACAATCTTATGTAATAAATTTAATGTAGAACGTTAACCATTAAATTACCTGTAGATAGTTAAAACTGCAATATGTGATTGTTAATTTAGCAACTTTTTACAGTTTTACGAACCAAACAAAAACAATTATTTGTTTATTAATCTAAAGTAAAATTTGATTGAGATTATTTTTTTAAAATTTTATTTTATATAAAAGAAAGATATTCAAAAAATATCGTTGAGAATATGATATCTATAACAACATTAGCAAAAAAGAGTATTAGAAAAACATGTTCAGATACTTTTTTTTTAATAAATACAAATATTTTTAGACTTTCAATCTACATATAATTATTATTTAAAATTAATTTTGTCAGATGTTTTTTTTTGCTATTTAAAACAGACCTTTGTATGGTTTTGATCCATAATATGTCTTTTCACATCTACAGTTAAAATCAAAACAATATCAAGTCTTTATAATAATAAAAATGATTAATCTAAAAAGTAAGAATAATTTGTTATTAACGAACATACCAACGCAATTGTGTATCCATGGACAGTGATGATCAAATCTGGCTACACAAACATCACATGTGGCACAATGCTTTGATCGCATTGGCCTTCTGACTAAACAAGTATAACAAAATTTCTGAGGTTCAAAACCTACAGATTCTGCCAGTTCAATTATAGCCTGAAAATACGCATATTGTCAGTAATTACATTTTAGCTCATGTGCTCTCAATTTTAATAGTCATTTTGTTTATGTATGCAAATAAAAAAAATCATATACTATTAAAATAATATACACCGTGATAATTACATTTAACTTATCCTCATGAGTCGCAGTTATAACTCCGGGATCTCCTTTCCAGCACTGTAAAAAGCATATCCAAAGAGGAACAGAGCCACCAACTAATAATATCCACAGATACCAAGATGCATGGATGCCCAACCAAAATATCCAAGTTATGTATATCCATATCTAGAATATAATAATATCTAAGAATGGCTGACACATAAATTGTATAACAGTTGATAAACTTCTGTAACATTTTAATTAAAAGAGGTCACACATTTATAATGTAACTTTTACCTTTGTAGCTAAATAAACTGATATTGGTAAAATGCGGCGAAGTTTTTCATTAAATAAAAAATGGTTTGCTGAATAAACTGCTAGATACAATGTAACAAGCGCGACTAATTTTATTAAATAGTCAAATCCACTTTCAAAGATCATTCCTACTGCATAAAATACCACAAATGGTGTACTCGCCATTATATACCATCGTATTCTCTGAAAGAAAAGGAAAATTGTTTCAGAACGTAGAATGTGTTTTATGCATGAGTAGACATAATAAAACTATGCTTACTTTGTCCCTACACCATGTCTTCGTTTTGTCTTGTTTCTCTTTAATCTCATCTGTAACTTTGTGACCTAACCAGGCAGCTCCTATATGTGGAGCCAGCAATGTCATTGGTGTTTCATTTTCAAAATTTGGTACATCCAATGATGCTCCATGACGAACTAGAGTTAATATTGCTATGTTATTTTTAGCTATAATTGCCCAATGCAACGCTGTATTGCCATGTAAATGTTCTGTTAAAGAATGTGATGCACCTAGCGTCAACAGCAAACGAGTAGGATCTAAACTGTAAATACAATAGTCATTTTGAATATAATAAACTGCAGAATCTCAGAATGATGAATAAAATAAAATCATTACGCATAATGGAATTAGCAAAATCCGTTGACGGCGCTGCCAAGTTTCATACAAAAATATAATCTACATTCATATGATTATGTGATTATGTGTGTCAAAAGTAATAAATGCAATTTAAATTTATGTTTTAAACTCTTTTTAGTAAGTAAAGTTTCTGTGCATTGCATTGGTTTTTTTTTTTTTTTTTACTGCTTCTTAAAACTGCAAAAAAAGCCATTTATTAAGGTTTTCGAAGACGTACATCAATGGTTTATACCTATTTATTTTATAAGCACTCCACATCAAAGGAGTCATGGCACTTCTGTCTGGCATATTTGGATTAACTCCTCTTGCGACTAGGTAAGCAACAATAGCAGTATGACCAAACTGTGCTGCTAAATGAATACAAGAAGCACCTTCGCCATCTCGTATTGTTGGATCAGCTCCTGCTCTCATGAGTATCACAACTGTAGCTAAATGTCCTTGCCTGAAAGTGTCGTTTCTTTTGTTAAATCGAGTTGATATTCTACATCTTTTTTGTCCTATTACACTAGTTTATTTGATTCTTTTAACTGTCATGAAAAAGTATAGGAATCTACTATACCTTGTAGCCCAGTGTAAAGGTGTGGCATTAAGTTCCCCACCAATAGCATCGACTATTGCACCTTTGGCAATAAGGTATTTAACTATTTTCTTACGATTATTAATTGCAGCCCAATGCAATATTGTGACATTATCAATATCAGGCTGATTAACATCTGTCCCTCCTTCTACTAATTCTGTTACTCTATCTAGTGCTCCATACTACAACAAAAATATAGTTTATGTTAAAATAATATCAAATGTTAAGTTAAAGTTTTCAATAGACTGTATCATTCTATTTCGAATATATTTATCATTTTCATTATAATTAAAAGTAATATTCGTTTGAAAAATGGTTTATTACATTTTATTAAATTGTTGAAATATTCTCATTACAATTAAAATGTATCGTAATAAAATTACCTGAACGGCCTCAACAATATTTAACATACTGAAGTCTTGTGCAGAATTCTGCACAGGTTCTTGTCGTTGCGCATTTGGATCTTCTGTTTCCGTGAACCCCTCATCCTGGCAGGCAGTTTGCATTTGAAGAGCATACATTCTATAAGCAATAACAAATAAGATTTAGTAAATACACGGTGACTACAGTTTTTTATTTGTTTAACATTAATATTTATAAGAAGTTATATTATAGCAATATTCATTCCACTTTTAATATGTATTATCCATTTCATTAACATTTTTTTTTTCTTAAACATATATATTCATTTGCTATTTTTTATTTCCTTAATTTTTCTTTTTAGTGTTTTTAATGTTAAGTTATATATAATTATGAAAAAATTTAGTTATATTAATCAAATTTAAGAAGAGTTATCGAGAAAAGCAATTCATTTTAAATTCTCTACAAAACTAATATACTATAAAAGTATAATCCAGATAATGAATTTTATCTAATCGTGTTACAGTATAAAAAATTTAAAACCACTGGATCAATTCTTTCAAATATGTCTACGTTATAATCCCAATTAAGCTTTTCATGTTTCAAACATTAACATACATTAAAAATACAACAATAAACAACTTAAAAAAATTAATTTACTAAGTAAGAAGTTTCAACTATTTTCAATGATGACTAGTTACAAATATGAATAAGCAGTTTAATTTCATCAAAGTGCCAAGAAGGTATCAAAGAACTTTATATTATATTATATTATTTTCAATCAACGGCAACATTGTTTTACCAAAGAGACAATAGAACAATATCAATTACTCTAATAGCGCATTTTAATACAATATTTAGTAAATATTTAAAATATTATGAACTGTTGAGCGTCTATTGCTTTAAAAAGAAAATTCTTAATTAAAATATTTGTCATTCATTGGACTCAATCGCATTTCTTGCTGTAATTTCGTTTGTATAATTTTATTGAATTACAAATTATTAAACATTAAAGGAACTTCAAAATTCCTCTTTGGATGGACTTTTTTAACAAGGATCTTTTCATGGTGACCTAACAAGCCTCTCAAGTCAACATATCTAATCAACAAAAACATAAAAACTTAAGTTAAATTGTTACCTGAATGGTCAATAAACAAATTTGATTGTTGAACTGAAAAAGCTGTCAACAGTGGCGATCAGATGAGGGCAGATCAACAATCAGCGACGAACGAAACGAATAACGAATGAACGCGGTCGCAGACAGACCCGATGTTTGCGCGCTGCAATCGAAGGCCGGGAAACGTCATTATACAATAATTTTGTGTGCAAACAATTGTATGAAGAATAAAATTCCATCAGACCATAATCAGATAAGTGGACGCAGTTGAAGGCGCCGATGTAGCTCGTTGGCTGAAAAAGTGTCCTGATATGAATTCTGACTTAGTTGATCAGTCACAACGAGATCTGGGACTGTCGTTGCTCAGTCTATCATTTGGAAGCAGAAGAGTGGCCGCGCGATTGCCTCACTAAAACGCGCGCCTTTTTTCCCCATCGGTTTCATTCAGATGAGTGCAGTGCGAGACTTTTGTGCGCGAACAATTCATATTGACCGAGCCGTGCTCGATGGGATAAAGCGAACTTCAATCGCAGAGCACCGACAAACCAATAACTGCCGACGATGCCGAGCCACGCCGAACGACATCGATGTCAGACTCGACGATTTTGCTCTCGAATGGTGCCAGTGAATGGACAAGTTGGTTTTTGAACGTGCTCAGAGTCAAGTTCTGTTGTTGGCGCGTTCGAAAGTCCTTTGCTTTTTCAGATATTTTATGATAAATATTAATCTTTCGTTTCGCTTTGACCTTATCTCTTGCAATGACAATGAGAAAGACAGATTTGTTGTTGTAGACTGTAGAAGTACCTTTGTATACATTAGATATAAACAATTAAAGATGTATTTCAGTAAATTCTTGTTTACAAAATAAAAGTAATAAAATAATAATAATAATAATAATAATAAATAACCAATACTTTTTCATCTACATAAGGTTCACGCCATGTACTATAACGTCTATATTATGTTTTCGGTTGTTAATTAACACGGATAAATGTAGAAATTCCTTCAGCAATGACATAAAAAACGTCAACACATAATATAAAAATGAATCATGATCATTCGTAAAATAATGATAATAATTTTACGGAATTAATAATGTTATGATAATTTTATAATAATGAGTCGATGTTTTATAAGTGATTTAAAAATGTCTTCTTTAATTTCCTTCAATTGCATTGGATTTATATTTAAAATTCAACGAGTTGGTTTTGCGCATGAAATAAATGAGTACGTGCATGCAAGTGTTGAAATGGTGAATTGAAAAAATTGCATACATTCAATTTTCGATAAACATGTATTTCCACCGTTAAACAATTACATTTATAAATCTATAAAACAAACAATGAAAATGCTGATCTTGTAAAAACTATTGCAATAATTTTATGACTTAAATGATTGAATGAAAGTTACCAAATTTATATTTTTTAACAACATAATAGTTGTCATATATTTAATTCAATATCCACTGTTGAAGTATGTCTGGACAACATGAAAAATAATTTGCTCCAATTTCAACTACATTCTATGTCAACGGTATTGCACATTCATACAAACATTCATTCTCCACATTTTTAACTTTTTTTTTCTTTTTATAATTTATAGATTAGTTTACATTAACGTCTTATGCTATTTTTAAATTATGTACAATTTATGCTCCCCGTCGCCATTTCTCTCCATTACTGAATTTGGTCATTTCTTTACCACTAACTCCACATGTTCCTATTCCCACTCTACCATTTACATTTTCTGGTGTTGCGAATATACTCTTCTTTATAACTCCTTTCTTTGATGACTGAAAATAAATTAAATAAATGCATTATTGATTTAATATTAGGTAATGTTAATATAATATACAAATAAATTAATGATTTTCACACCATAGGCTGTAGATCTGTAGTATTTAATGAATACTGCAAACTGTGAAAGTTAATAATTTATTTGGTAACTTTACATTTTTTTATATTTCTACAATTTAACATATTTATTTTTAATTTGTAAAGTAATTTATTCAACGAATGTAAGATTACACATTTGTGAATCAGATATAAAAATTTAAATTACAAACCTTATTTGTAAATGCTAGCCATTTATTTTTTTCTTGTTCCCTTTCTTCTTCTAACTCTTTAAACCGTTGAAGCTTCTTTTGCTTCTTTTTTTTCAAGTATTCTCGTTGTTTGCTTGGATCACTTCCCGCAACAGCAACAGCTTGTAGTTTTCTATAAAAACAAAACGTAATATATAATACAATTTAAAAAAGTGAATACATTCATATATAAATATTATAGATGAACAAAATTACAGTGTGCATAAATGTTATTAAAACATTTGAATTTGAAACTTCATCTCTTCACAAATGAAACTAGTGTAAAATATTATACCATTAACTGTGCAGTAATGAGTTTTCAACAATGACAATTAACAACTGTGAAACAAACTATATGACAAAAATTTTAATGCTTTCTAAAGATTATTAATACTATTTCTAACCAAAACTCTCGGGCAATGTTGAAATTGGTATATTATTCATTAAGGGCAAAAATATAGCGAATTTATAATAATTCAACAGGAGTCTTATAATTACAAATTAAATGTACATTTGAATTGCATGTTGTCTATAATTTTTCTTGAAGCTCGTTTCCTCAATAGTTCCGTAAAAAAAGAAATTTAATTTATGTGCCCGAAAGTTACTTTTACCGCAACAGCGGACTACATTACCACTGACAACACTTATTTTATGAATAGATTTTGAATGAAATACATTTTCGGACAATCATTCAAAACGTCAATTTAAGTAGATAAAATATTGAGCAAAAAAGAGTCATTTTGGTTTTACCTTTTTCTGTGTGCCAAAACAGAGCATTCAGAACATCAGCGGAAGATAAATCAACAGTTAAAGTAATTTCAGATCAGAAGACATCAAACCATTCGTTTTCATAAATTGACCACAAATGGGAGTGCAAATGAGTAAGAAAAATACTATTAGTATTTAGCAAATTTTGTCCTGTTGCCAGAAACAGTAACAAAAATGTATAAAGTTTGAGGTTTTTGGCAACAGTGAAATTGTGAATGACTTCTGTTTTTCAATTATCAAAAAACTTGTCAAGTATAAATACATTTTTTTGTAAATTGTTGATAATTTTAGAACATAAAAAAATTGAAGACATTATTAACTTAAATAAGTACAATTTAATTGTTTTTATATAATAAAAACAATAATTAAATGTAAGAATAGCATAATATTCATACTTTGATTTTTGATCAGCCCAATCAGATGCTGGTCGTTTAGCAAGTGATTTCAGTTGATTAAGCATCGTAACATCTGTGTTTTTGAATTCATTAAATGTGACATTAACCACTCCATCATCACTGATTGCATCTATCGTCGCTTCATAATATCTGCAATAAATAGAGTTGATAAAGTTAATCCTTTGTTACATAAATTTGATATATTATTTAACTTATGATTAATAAAGCAAAGAAGATACCATATATTTTTTTCGCCCTGTTTACAGTGTCAAAAATCCAAATTCTTTTATGGATAATTTTTATATCATGAAAACAAAACAAAATCAATTACACAGTAATCAAACCATTATGAATAGAAATTTAACTATTAAATAAGAAACATTTACCTTTAAGTAACAAATTTTCTGTGGAATTTTTGTACAGATATCCTGAGAATGAAATGTTGAAAATAAAATAAAATGACTTGATCTAACAAACAAGCAAATCAAAGACACGGTTTGGTTTTGGAATAAATTTTGTTGAAATTTGAAGGAATACTTACTTTCCATCTTCGCTCCATGGTGCCATACATTGGTCTCCAACTTTCCATTTGTTTGCTAATACTGCTAGCAAAATAGGATCTTTAGCATCTGTACCGTTTGCTTGTTGTTTTTCTTGTTGCTGTGATTTTATAAGGTCATGTGTCAGTCCAATCACCGCCTCCAAGTCGATTTTTAATGTCAGTAGCTCTTCATTATTTGGATCTGTAGTTAAAGCAGCTTCAACCTAAACCATTGATCATTAAATTTATAATAATTGCATAACATTTGTTTCAATAGTAAGACACAAACTAAGTAAAAACCTTATTCAGTAAAGAAGAGTAGCTAATAATTTACAAAATTAATTTATTATAAAACAAAAATAAATGGAAAAGATTCAAAACTCTAAATTTAATAAGTGTAAAGAATTATAAAAATGTGATTTAAGAAATTTTCAAAAAGCTATGCATTTTATAATAACATAATTATACTGTTTACAGTGTATATGAATTATAGATCACTATAATACAAATTATATGAATTTTTTTTGTTAAACTACAAAGTTTTTATATAAATATTACATATTTGAAACAAGAAAAAAATCTTTTTCACTGCGTCTAAACGCTAATAAAATTTTACATAAAACGTTAAATATTCGAATTTAACAATTTATCAGTTATTGATAACTTATCTAAACTCAGAAAGGTAATAAACAAACAGAGACTGTTTTTAAATAAAAATAAAAAATAAACAAAACAATAATTCTGATAGACTTAACCTACAACAAATTTCCCATGATAGACATTTTGTATTGTATAATATTAAGATCATTATTGCATCACAGCATTATGACGGCATCATTACTTAATGATTAGAAGATTCATGCAGATTTGACCGATTATTGGGCAAATTTATTGTTCTAGATGTTGTTCTATCTGGACTTTATCAAATAAATGTTTACGTTGACTGAACGTTTTTCAATACTTAGTACACAAAAAAATTTGTTTCTGATCATTTATATATCTTTTTATTTTATTCACACTTGTAGATACTGAAGATGACTCAATCTTACGTTGAAACGTAATTTTTCAATAAAACATTTATACATTATCTGTCAAATTGGTCGTAAGCCCTCGATAATTAACACAAAACAAAGTTTTGTTATTTAGTAAAAGTATAATATTTATTTAAATACACTTGAAATCAGTAAAAACGTTAGATTACTTCTCATTGTGGTAAAATTAAGCATAAAAACTGAAATACATTTTAAGGAAATCGTTATCTTAATATATACAGTATAAAAATAAGATACGAACTTGTTGAAGCTGCAGTTTGTAGTTTGCAAGATCTTCCATTGCAATGGCAAATATTTGATAAAAATTGAGAAGCCTCAAAATACGTTTAGTGCCACGGACTAGTGTACTTGAAAATTAAAGCTGTACTGATTACAGCTTTAAAATTTGTTTGTACGAGCTTGCTCGTCTCTGCAAATGTAAAACGATTCTCTTGCATAGGTTCACAAATCACAAATAAAACTGAAACAGATTTAACTTAAGATGGCGAATATTTACATAACCATGGATATAAGAGACTTGAGAAAAGTTCAGCTAAACATTACCTTTATCTGTACGCGTCAGATGGCGCTTCGTATTGCATACATTTAAATAATCCAAACGCAGTTCCAGATATAATATATATATAACTTTAAACTTTTAAGATGAAATCAAATAAATACTTTCAATATTTTCAAGTAATTAAAAAATATCATTAAGAACTCCAAATAGTAAACTTGCTGAAAACATATTAAAAAACATTTAATGATAATTAAAATATTTAATACTTAATGTCATACATTGATTTTTAAAATACATATAGTAATTATGTCTGCTTTTGTATAAAAAATAGTTATGAAATATATAATTTATAATACATGGTAAATAATAAAATTGTCAGTCAACATAATTGTTGAAAGGGCAATCAAAATATAGAAGAGTTTTATTTTACCGACTGATTTGATTGTATTATTTGAGCAATTAGTTTTGTCATAAAGCGCGCGTAATGATATATTTTTCTTTGTCTGATTAGGCGAGTCTTTTGTTGTCTTTTGTAAGAAAACGTGCTTTATATTTTCTGATATTATTTTATTGATTTTAATAAACATTTGTTGAACGAGACACTTGAGAATTGTTGCTTCGCGCACCTTGCATATTTTATCAGTAGTTCATTGATAAAATTCAATGTTTGCTTTTCCTGCTTATTGTAGACATTCCGTCGACAAACTTCGTTGTGAATAGCACATTGGCGTTATTAAACATTCCATCTTTTAATGAAACAATTATGAATTGAGAATGTTTAAAATGTTGCTTCAGCATTATTCCTATATTTTCCGTGTGAGATATGTCAAGGGCGGCGTCGACTTCGTCCAGAATGTACAATGGTGCGGGTTTAAACAATAGCATAGCTAATATCAAAGATAAGGCTACAAGCGACCTCTGTCCACCGGATAGTTCGCCTAACGATTCTTTCCATACGTTCGAAAAGCCGATTTTCACTTCCAATCCATCTAAAACTGACTGATTTTCTGGTGGTTCCAATTTGGCGCAAGCCCCAGGAAGCAAAGTACTGAAGATTGAACCAAAGTCTTTGTTTACCTATCGTATTAAATTTTTTCATTAATGGAAATTTTAATGATTCATAAGGAATTTTGTTTTTATATTTATACATACAAAGGATAAAAAGAAACTAGTTTATCATATTTTTTGAAGTGAAATTCTAAGAATGCCACTACAAAAAATTCCATTTCAAGTTAGAGTAGTCTGTGGACTGTTTAAAAAAGTCCAAACTTATTAAATCGACAACAACCTCTTTAACTATTACTATTTTAAATTAATAATAATAATAATAATAGTAATAATAATAATAATAATAATAAAGAGTAATGAGAAAAATAATGTCATGTTATTTACTTGTCGACAGGCTTTGCGCAATGTTTCTTGTTTCATCTTATCCAATTGTTTAATCGTCTTCAACAAATTTTCTTTATCGTTCTCGACTTTCTTTTTTTTCGTCATTGTCGCAGTATACAGTTCTTCTTCGTTATTAAGTAAATTAATCGACCTTGTATTAACATTCCTACTCATTCGAGTGTACATGGATTCCAATTCCTTTACTTTATGTTCAACTTGTTCTGGATCATTAGTAGTAAAATCATACATGCTGCCTAAAATTCACAGAACATTCAAGATTATTAAAGCTATTAATGTAATTTAAAAACATCAAAAATAAAGAAATATTTACCAGCTTCGCCAAAATATTTCTTGTCTTGTTCAATCCAATCATGTTTTTTTGTGAGTTCTGTCAATTTATTTTTGCATTCCTTGGCACCGGTTTTCATAGATGTAATGTTTTGATTTAACTTTGCAATTTCCAATTCTGAGTCTGCCGCTTGTTTTATAATATCATCCTTTTTATGTGATAACTTATTAATCTCTTTGTTCTGCAAACTGATTTGCTCCTTGTACTTTTTTAGCTGATTTTGATTTTCTTTTACTGTTTTGTTCACTTCCTCTAACTCTTCTTCTAGTCTACCCTTTTCTTCATTCAATGTTGACAGTTTCTCTTCCACTTTAGCCAATTGTTCTTTGCCACTTTTAATGGAATTTTGTAAATCGGTCACTTCAAGATTAAGCGTTTCAGCCTCTTTTTCGCGCTTCTCCCATTCAGAACGACTCGCAGCAGCCTTCTTTTTCAAAGCTTTCAATTTGTTTTCCGCATCTTTTAATTGCTTCTCGCGTATACTAGCAGCATTTTTTAATTGACTTTCTAAGTGCGTTGCACGTTTCGAGTTTTCCGTCTCGCGCACGTTTAGCTCAGTCATCTTTTCCTTCAGTTCTTTGATTGATTTTGTTAAATTTTCCACCTAAAATAAAATTAATTTCAAAATGTAGAGATGATTTTACCTTAATTTCAGATTTTTGATAGTTGAAATTATAAATGTTTCTATTACTAAAGAAATAAAAAGGTGCTTTGAAGGATACAGACCTCTACTTTAATTTGATAGTGCATCGTTTGCTGAACTTTCTTTCTCACACATTCGATTTCATAATTCTTCACATCTAAATCTTTCTTCAGTTGTCCAAACTTTTGAGCCGTCTCTTGTATTTTGACAATTTTACTAAGCGTTTCTTGCAAGGCAGCCTTCTTTGCATTTAATTCATTTTCAATATCTTTCATGTTCTTTAACTTCAATAGTAAAGAACCTCCTTCGGCCATTGCACCACCAGACAGACTACCAGAAGGATCCACAACGTCTCCTTCCAAAGTAACACACTTTTTCATGATTCTTGGATGAAAAGCTATTTTTCTGGCAACATCTATATTTTTACAAATAAAAACTTGGCCAAAAATTGACATCATGGCCGGCCTCGTTTCTTCTGGAAACTCAATTAGTGATAAAGCAGCTTGCACATTTTC
Source organism: Aradophagus sp. ZL-2020 (assembly GCA_022817685.1). Taxonomy (NCBI): domain Eukaryota; kingdom Metazoa; phylum Arthropoda; class Insecta; order Hymenoptera; family Scelionidae; genus Aradophagus; species Aradophagus sp. ZL-2020. The sequence continues at coordinate 29,215 of JABFOV010000745.1, forward strand.
CGCACCAACTGTCTTCTCAGCAAGTGATATGATTTGTGGTTCTAACTGTCTTCCACGGATTTTGTTTAATGGAAGAATTGTGATTCGTTGTTGAATATGGCCCTTCTGGAGAAGCAACTTACTCGTTTGTTCAGTATCCACAATCAAATTATACAACTAAAAGAAATTAAAAGTGTTAAAGAACAGTAAAATTTATAGTTTTAAAAAGACTCCGACTAATAAAAAAATACCTTTCCACCAGCACAAACATCCAAAGCATATGAATTTTTAGGATCTTTGACCGTGATTAGTTTGCATACAAGTCCTTTTACTGAGCTTTCCCTGAAATTGGGTTCTGGTTTTTGATAATTAAATCTCAGTTGTGGGTATTGTGATTCAAGAGTTGCAACTTTATTTTTTAACGGTTCAATATCTCTCATCAAAGCCTGTTTTTGTTCATTCAAAGATTCTAATAGTCCTTCTTCATAATTCAGTTTTTTCAAATTGTTTTCAAGCGTTTTGATTTCTTTCTCCTTATTATCCAATAATTTTACATCCTGCTTGTAGTCATTGTCCATGTTTTGTAATTCCGTTTTCTTTGCTTTTAATCTTTCTTCGTTATGAGTCAGAGTCATTTGACAGTTTTGATATTCTGTGTTTGCTTCTGAAGCAATCTGTTTTGCTGTGATGACTTGTTGTTCTAACGTCTGATTTTCACCAGAGTCACTTTGAAGTAAACCTGCGTTGATTTTTTGATATTCCTCTTGAGCTGCCACCACAGCTTCTGCATCCTTTTGTTCATCTTCTTTCAACTTGTTAAAAAATCCACCAAATTTTGCAACGTCTTCTTCTTTTTTCTTTAATGCCTTCTCGTCTAGTTCTATGTTCTTCTTTGTTTGTTTGATAATAACTTCCTGTTGTTTGATACTTTCTTGTTTGCTTTTCAGTTCAGCTATCAATTTGTGTTCTTTTTTCTCAACGTTTTTTACTTGCGATTCCATATCTTCTAATTGCCCTCCTAATTCCTAAAAAATCATACATATATTTTATATCAAAGTTTCTTGAAAACAAAGTAACCTTTTTTTTTGTAAAACTTAACTTACCAAGTCTCGTCTTTCAGTTATCTCCTTAATTTTGGCATCAATTTCTTCAATTTCAACTTTGCCGTTTTCAATGCTCAACTGAAATTCCTTTATTTTGTCAAATGTTTTCTTTACGTCATTATCTGCATTTTCACTATTTTTTACAGCTTGAATATACTTCCATGCAATGTAGATCCTTTTATAATGCTCCAGCTCTCTTTCAACTCGTTGAAACTCAATATATTGTCTCTTTTCATGTCTCAATTTAGCAAGTTTAGGACCTAATTCTTCATTGAGGATCTGTACAGATTAAAAGATTGTAATACGTTAAAAAAGTAAAATAAAAAAAAAAAAAA
>JABFOV010000746.1:0-13922 GCA_022817685.1 Aradophagus sp. ZL-2020
CCATAACAAGAAGAAAAAAAACCAGCAAAGACAGGCACACAGAAGAAAAGGGGGGGAGAAAAGAGGGATGTGGTAAACGACAGCCGTTTTTTACCAAGCTCATAACGAAAGATGCGGAGGAGAGGCAAAAGAGTGACGCCAGCGCGAAGTCCCGTTAGACTCCAACTTATATTCCTCTGCCCCAACGCACGAAAAGTCCGGATGACTTTGGCAAGGTAGCGCCCACCGTCCCCCCACCTCCCGCACCATTCTCTCTATCAAAGGCTTGGAGCAATTTTCGGCGGCGCTCCATTCCAGTTCTCCCCGCGCCACACATTTTACGAGACTTTAAAAAACAAAAGGAAACAAACGAACGAATTTCTCGCCCGCGAAGCTTAAAGGCCCGAACCATAAAGATGGCGCGCAAAGCGCACCGGGGTAATAACGCATATAAAGCGAGCAGTAGGTGACGGGATAAAAGTAATACGCGGCCGCGAGGCGACGGCGCGGCAACAGCTAATTTCGCTAAAATGAGAACCATCGCGCGCGAACCACTGCGTCTCATCCCGCGGGACGCCGGGGGCTCGGAGGGCCTTCGCTCCGGGTACTGGCACGATTCTCGTGTAGGGCTGGAAGGGGGGGAGGTGGTGCGGAGGGGAGACTCACTTGCTCCCCGAGGAGGTAATTACCCTCCCGACCCCTCCTCCCGCCCCCCCCCCGTCCTCTCTTTTTCCTATCTGCGAGGGCTCCGCGGGCGCCGGCTTCGGGGGAGCGCCAACTCCCACCGGAACAGGAAGCGACGGGCTTCGGAGCCACTCTTCTCCGCGGTGGCATCGCTGCTACAAACTCATTCTCCGATTCCTCCGTCTCTCCCTCCCCCCTTCCCCACTGCCCCACCCCAGCTACTCACCCCCCACGCTGCCCATTAAAAGTATCTCGAAAAACCCTAATAAAACCTACTCAAAAGTTTCTACTAGATTTACAATGTCCGCAAGAAACTTCAACATATGCAATTCCGTGACTTCTTTTTACGGCCAACATCTGTTTACGCTTGAAATATTTGACTTCGACTGAGGAACTGCATTTTTTACCGCTCGTATGGCACGTTCTTTTGAAATAAGTGAATTGTCCGTTAAACGGAAGACCTTACGTACCCTGTGGTTTAGGATGTTTATTTTTCCGTTTTACAGTGAGAAATAAAATGTAAGGGACTGTATATTTAAATACTGACACAACTATTGTGGATTCAGTTGGTATTACTGATCGTCGCCAGCTGGATATGTAAGGTTAGGTTAATCTCAATTCAAATCTTTTTTAATTTTGAACGAAGTAGAAAAATATTCATTTATAATATTAAAATCAATGCAACTTGATCCATTTGTGAACTTTTTAATAATTTCAGTTAAATATTTACAAGTAATAAAAGTTGAAAAGTTATAATTACATTTAAAATGAATGAAAATGTATAAAAAAAAACTTTACCGATATTTCTCAAAATTAAGATATAAAACATTAATTATTCAACACATATAATTTGTAATAATTACTTCTTCTTCGTTTGATATACAATAAAATGTAAATGTTTTCATAAAATTGAGTAAATAATTTCTTAAACGTGTGTTTATTGAAATAAAAAGGCTTTTGAGAATTTATCTTTAGAATAAAAATACGTTACCGGCATTGCATTGCTTTGCCCGTAATATCCTGTTGGGTGTCACTTATTTTGATTTAGCATGCCTCGCAAAGACAATACCAGAAATTGTTACGTCATTCAAACTGCGATTGTACCCATATCAATCATTTCGCATTCAGCGAATAGTATGCAATATGGATCTTCGATATGCATCTTCACCGCACAAAGTTTTTGTAATAATCTCGAATTGTACATTTAATGTCTTCTCCTTTTGTTCGAAGATATACGTTACTTTCTCTCGGAATACATTTTTCGTCTTATTATTCATGACAAAATAAACTTTGATAATTTTCATACTAAAGCAGTATTATAAACAATTATCAAATCACAATAATAATTATCACTACTATTTTGTATGCATTCATTTATTATTCTTAATGATTAATTATTTTAAATTATTGTAAAAGTTTTAAAATAAATAACATAAATTAATATGTAAACCGAGCACATTTTTCATATTAATTAAAATGTTAAATAGTATTCATTTTTAATAAATATCACACTAACTGAAATGAAATATATTTATTCTGATAATAATGATAACTATAAAATGTCATTTGTTTTTGTTTGTTTTTTGTTTTTTTTTTTTATTTTTATAAATAAATCATGAAACAATCAGGGAGATAGTTTTAATTTCACGCACCTTTTTTCAAAGTATTTAGCGACGTTTTAACGAATCAAAAAGTGTTTAAAGTCGGCGTTCCGAAGCCATAAACGATGGCCCGAAATGGGACGATGGCTAATCGGCGACGATTCGAAAGAGCCGAGCTGTAAACAACGGTGGTGTAATGTACTCGAACCGCCCTCCGTTTATTCGAGCGCGCTTAGTCACGTGCTTTTCGCATGTGTGAGCATACATGTGCAGAAATCCGCGCCCGAAGCTTCGGCAACATCGATACGTGAAAGGGGTGAACGAGGGTGGAGAGTTATGACGCCGCACAATTAGCAGTTCGTGTGAGAGAGATCGATCGATGTCGCGAACATTCATCAACGCCGTAATGCACAACACATATCGAGCTTATAATGCACTCAACCATTTTCACCGATTTAGGCACCGGTATTATTTGTTTCACTTCCAATCGTTCCAACTGTAGTCATTTCCTTTTTCATTTTTTTCAATTTTTTTTTACAAATCATACCAATGTTAATTGTTCTTCAACATTCTTCTTACATAAGTTTGGGTATTAATTGTCAAAAGTTTATTCTGCACTAAAAATATTGATATTCAAAAAAACTATCGACATTGTATAGAGGGGGGAAAAATAGATAATTGAATCAATTATTCATATAATTGATATCGATATAATTCACAACCTCAGGATTCACATTGATTATCTAGATATTCATATTTAGTACCTAGGTTATTCAATTTGCTTATTTAGATATTAAATTTTATTTTTAAATACAGAAATTTTTCAACTGTTCTCTATCGACTATCCTCTTTTTTATCTATTTTTCTTAGTGTTCATGTAATAATATAAAATGAAAAGTGACATTACTCTGTCATACCAACATAATCCCAAGGGTAATGTAAATAATTTTTAAACTTTTTCTATGAAGTTGTTATTCTATGAAAACTAGAATATTTCAATAATTGCTCGAAGATTAGGACATCTAGGTAACTATTGATCACTATGTTGATTCAAATTTACAAATTAATGTATATATTGATAAATGAAATTGATGAATAAGTGACTGAAAACTACTCTAATATTTGATAAAATTTTAAAACAATGTTTGGCTAGTAATTGTTTAAAGTTTTCAATAACTTACTTCATCATTCATTCAATTTTATTTATCAACTTATACATTAATTAGTGAAATAGTGAGTAAAATTTTAAGGAGTTTTCTTTTTCGTCTGGGGCATCGAAATGTAACAAAAATTTAATTTAGATAATTGTGTCTCAAATTTTGACAGTTGCCGTTTAATATTTTATAACAGTTTTTTATTTCAAAATGCAAGTGCTTTAAATCAAGGTCACATTGTACGAATAATTTTTATAATGATTTTTAAAAACTCAGTGCATACTTTTTCTAAAACAATTTCTAATAAAATGAGAATAAGATTTGGTCACCTTTTGTCCAAAGTAAATTGTACGTATGGTAATAAAAATAATGTAACGAATTTCTTTTAGATATTAGAAAGTTACTTTTCATCTCAACTTTTCAAGATACGCTTACAATTGTTTGGTTGAATAAATAATTTTTTTTATTAAGCTACAAGGGAAAGACCATTTTTGAAATTACATTTTATTCAAAGTTGGCTTTTAATTTTTAAGTTAGTGATGATTCGTTGTTGATCCAACAAACACCTACCATTGATTGAATAGTTTGAGGTTAACTTCTCATGAAATGTCAGTTTTCAATTGTTGAGTTACGAAAAACTTAATGTTCATCTGACATTTTTAGGTTAGAATTTAATTCAAAATCAAATCAACGTTAATTCATTTTATTTTTAACAACAATATTTTTTCCATATAAATTATTATTCAGATGTTATTTAAATTACAAATACATTTATCTTACATCAATATTGTTCCGTCTGAGTATTGTTACACCCGAAATAAATTTGGTTCGGTGACACTCAATCATTTATTTAATATAAATAGTCATTTTTCATTATTAACACAATTTGTAATTATATTTCAAAAGTGATTACAATATTAAAATGATTTCAATAACATTTTCTATAGAATATACACTGTTACTAGCTAAGCCAAAATGCTACAAAAAGAAAAAAAGTTAAGAAAGAAAACAGTTTAGTAAAATGAAAAAAGTGTCTAAACAATAAATCACACTACGTGAATACCCACCCGCAGACAACTTCATTGTGAATCAGGCGCGAACGTAATCGTCAATTGAAATATTGGTTCCCGGTAAGTTCCGATAAATACCTGGAAATTGCGCAGCGAAAAAAACAATCCTTGATCATAATGTCATCCTCATTAGGTCAGTCAACACTCTTCTTGCACCATTAAAAACGTAAACAAGCACAGAAAGGAGGACGGAGTAGCAGAAAAAAACTGGTGACGAAGGGGGGGGGGGTAGAGGGAAGAGCGGCAGATTGCACAAGAAAGGAGGTCTGCGTGTAAAACGCGAGGGCGCGTGCCGCGTGCTAAATTACGAGGTGTTTATGAGCCGTGGGCCTCGATATGCGACGCAGAGTCCGAACGTTCGCGAGAGTTATTTTCCAAGCGATATCCTCGAGCGGCTCGTAGGATAGATCAGAAGGACCGCCCGCGACCGTCTGATTTAGTATGGTGGAGCCGGTTCGACTGTGGACCCAGTTGTCTTCGGCTCGAGCACGATGGGGTTCGAGCGGACGAAGGGGGACGGCCTAGACCAGGGTTAGGAGCACAGTTAGGGGCAGGGTGGGGCCAAACACCTAAATCTTGCTGCCATTGCTTGCCAATCTGACGCGCCTCGACCTCTCCAAGTGTCACGATTTCGGGCCCCGAGAAAGAACGCCCCGTGGACTTTGCACCCAATTATGCACGGTCAGGAGTGCTTTTTGAAAAAATTATCCCTCATCAACATAACAATCGCTGCGGCTTTCGAATCAATGAACTCCTTTGATTTATCGCAATCGCATTTTCCTTGCTCACATTTTTCAATTCAAGGGTTATTATTTGAATCGAATTTTCATTCATACGGGGCTGTGGGAGAATTAATTTCTTTCGCTTCTTTTTTTTTTGTTACCGCAGATATTTATTTGTTGTCGTTTCCTCGACTCGGAGCTTGCGTTTATTTTCGTCGGTATTTTTAATTTTTTTTTTTTTTTATTTTATTATTTTTTTCTTCTTTACGACCGACTGAACGACGTAGGAAAATGGACGCTTTATTTTTCAAATAAATAAATTTATTGTACAGCTAACAAAAAACATGCGTGTAATTTTAGGTACACTTAATTTTTAAGCGTGGAAATTTATGACTTAGACACTATCTGCTACATTTCCGACACTCTGCTTTTCGTTTGGGGGAAACAAGTCTAGAATGTCACATTAGGGTACAACGTCACAAATGTCCTTAAAAATATCTCAATATCTTAATAGGTCTGACTTTGTTCCGTTATTTATTAACATGTAAAAATAACGCACATTTTATCTATTTATATAATATACAGCGTATAATGCATCATAGGTATTGGAATGCTCTCATTCCGTTAGAAAAAAAAACGATTTAATTTACATATATGGACTAATAATGACTTCAGTTTTCGTTAATAGAATTTAATCATGGCAACTAACAGACAATTGATATTTTTATATTACCATTGTTTATTAAAAATTATATATTTAACAATGGAGCGACGTTTCGGTCAATTGTTAAATATGTATTTTTGAATAAACAATGATAATATAAAAATATCATTTGTCTGTTTGGTCGTAATTAAATTCTAGTTCACGAAAATTAATATCACACCGACGTAATAAAATTCAACTTCACACAACTTCAGTTTGTTTACCCTGAGAAGTATAAATAATGAAAAAATTTTCTCCAGAGAAATTTATAAGCAAAATTTTTCCAGTTAAGAAAGTATGTTGTGCATTTGAAAGTAATATATATTATCAATTGAAAATTGAATAATTTAAAAATATAATTAACATCTATTATTGATAGCACGGAATTCACCCAAAAGATTGTAAAATGTATATAAACGAAATTACATTTGATATTCAATAATAATAAATGTTTTTGTTTGATAATTTGTAGTACTGGTATCATACTAAATTATAAACACAACAATTTACATTGTTCCCTTAAAGTATAATCAGGTCGTATTTCTTTAACTTTTTCTGAAATATTTAAATGCATTGTGTCAAAACAATTTTCACTAATTTCAAAATGAGATAATAATTAATTTCATTTGTTTATAATTCAAAAAACGTAAATTGATATTTATTTTACTTCTTCACAGATATACATGATAAACAAGATTTTCAAAATAAAGATAAAAATTATTTCTCTAAGCAAATATTTCGTAATCAAATGTATAATTGTAAAAAAGTAGAAGATCAACATTCTCACACAAGAAGTCGCAAGCGCATAACGTGGAAGTCAGTAGGAAGTTTGTTGGCGATACATATAAATCAATATATCCACCTGACGACCTTCACCGGGAATACTCATCGATTACACGAACACGCGCTCCATTTTCCAACAATTCCCAAATTTAGATTTATAGCGGTGAAATAGATGCGCGAGGAGTACACGGCGCGGCAATAATTGGCTTTTCATTCGTCGACCCGGCTTCGCGCGATTTAAAATTTAGGGTGGAGCTTACCCCCCGGGTTTCAGCGCCTGCTCCCTCCCTGTTAGGGTTACATGGTGGCTTCCTCCGTTCCATAAAAGTTCTACAATGGCCCCTGGGGTGCATGCCAATAAGTGTAGGCATTCGTATCCAGGACAAGAAGTCGACATCCCCCCTCCCCTCTTTTTTATTTTCAACTTTGACAAGAAGGCTTTTCACGGGCCAGCGAATTCCTTTGCCGAAATTAATAGCGTTTATATATGAATGTGCCGGATGACGAATGGACAACTTATGCAAGGGTGTAGGCTCAGGCATGGGCATGAATATCAACAAACGATTTTTTCGCTGCCAGGTCGTTCGAACGATGATATTAATATCAAAATGCAGATGGCCGATGAATTAATCCGAAAATTCATCCTCTTTTACTACTCCTTGCCAATATGCGGCCTCGTAGCTGAGAAATCGCAATGAATTTCAACAAGAAATTACGTACACGTCAAAAGACGTGAACGGAACAGAATTCTTTTATTGTGAGAAACGTCAGTTTCGCACATTTGTCATTTCATTCAATTTCGTATTTACCTCTTTTGCTTTCGATTGACAAAGAATTTTTTTATTCAGAAAAAGAATACTTATACGTCGTGACTTTTGGAGTCGAAAAAAAACAATTTATCAGTGTGTTCAATAAAAAAAGTAATCTTAAAAAAATAATAGAATATTTATAATATTATAATATTTGTTAATCAATGAAAATGTGGCACCGTTATTAATACATTATATGTATCGTAAGAATAATTTTGTAACATTTGACACTTTAAGAAATATTCTCAAACAAAATATCATTTTGTTTATTACATATTCTGATTAATAGTTTTAAATCAATTCATCGATCAACTGAGCAACATATTTCCAGATATGTACATTAAAAATTTTATTTAAAATTACTTTGATTTTTCATTCATCTTCTGTATATTATTCGAATTCATACACAAAATTAAATGTTTTTGCATTTCTATTTTTATTAAGTACCACATTTAAATTTACTCCTTTAAATGAAAAAACTGAGTCTGTGTTTTGAAAGTCCGAACACTGACATCTTGACCACAAAGCCTTTTGATATGTGTAGATATCTAATCCGCGGATAAATAAATGCGTTTACGTAGCTCTGACATTTATTTATTGCTTTGTTTTAAATTACCAGTCTGGCATTTTTTTATAAAAATTTTGTTATATTAAGTATAAGAAAAAACACGGACACTGACAGTAATTTTGCGAAATTTATTTTCTGATTGGAGACTATAATAGTAACAATTTATAAGCAATAATTTAATACCTCGTATAGAAAAAAAAATACTGCCAGCTGGTCTGGTAATAATCTAGCAAATATCCGGATCGTAATCGTGAGCTAGACGTCTGCCGGACGCATGCCGTACTAATGCCAGACTTCTGAAATCCAGCATTAGTATGGCATAAATCTGGCATGCATCTGGCTCGCGATTACGATCCAAACATTTGCCGGAAATTTTTCTTTATGCAAAAAACACAATGGTTTCCATGAAAAAGCGACCGTAGTCGACTTCTTCCTGGTTAATACCTTAAGTGGCAGCAAAATCTGTACAACGAAACAATAGATTTCTGCTTATTTTCCATCTAAATTACCACGACGAAAGCAGTGATGTAACGAAAAAGTAAAGTAATTTCACCGCGAAAGAATAATAGCTGCGTGTTTACAAAGCTTTCGCCATTTCGCGAATGCCTTCATTTTGCATATTCCCAATACCTATGACGAAAATTGCACGGCGGCCATCTGCCGCACAGATGTTTGTACGTGTGTGCGTGTTTTTCCAACGGTGATGTATTTGCCGCTGAATTATTGGCAGCTCATCGAGCAAAAAAATTGTCTGATTTTTCTTTATTTAGCGTCAAATACGCGAATAATAAATATATATATGTATATATAGAGAGCGCGTTCGCAAATGCGTCGAAAAGCCTCTTGTCGAGGACTAATTTATTGCGTTCTATTTATTTAGAGACGAATTATATCGCGTTCCGTTTTGACGAAGCGAACCCTTCACGCACAGACGGCGCGGTTATAATACGTATGCTCTTATTCGACTTATCGTTAGTTGTTATTCCGTCGCAATAGATCTTGATAAGCGACGAACGACCGGTCGGCTTTGACTGGCCGCATGTGAATTAAGCAATCATAGTTGGAGAGGCTTACGCGCCATTCGTCACTCAGTGTCAGCCGTGCCTTTGCCGTGAGCAGCATAGCTAGTTCGTTTTATCGCAATCTCGCGCGGTATCGAGATATATATACGTACATACATGAAAAAAAATCGATCCCCAACGATACTTGTATTAAACTTTATTGCAAGAATCATTTGTCTTCCTTGCCTCTTACAAAAAAAAAAAAAAAAAAAAAAAAAAAAAAAAAAAGAGTGCGATACTTATTTTTGTTGCGCAACACTTGATCGGGAAATTTTAATCGAGTTCGCCCTGTTATTTACGAGCAAATCCGTAAAAATATCCTTTCAATTACGTAAAACATGGGGAAAAAAGTTGCCGGTCGTGTGAGAATCTAACTGTAGGTACGATGAACAAGTGCATCAAGTTGAGCCGGTAATCGAATTCAATTAATTTCAATGGAATTTAGATCTGTTTAAAGTGGGTTTTACCAAACTAGTCGTATCTTATGAAACGCGAAGAGTCTGCTTCTTTCAATGTCACTGCCTGTTGATGTTTTAAATTAGGATTACATAGCTGTGAATGTCCTATTAAAGCTGTTACAGTAACATTATTTGATGTGCTCCAAGAGTCATGTAGATGCCAGCTGGACTAGGGTATAACGTTTCCATTTAATGAGGAGAAACGTGTATAGTACACACACAGAAAAAAAATTAGCGTTGATAAACATTTCCCATAGTTGAATCGGTTTGTTGAAGAAAAGATAAGTGTTGATTAAAATAACTGGTGATTAGTTGAAACAAAAAAACTTATTTTTTTAATTCAATCTCAAAATATAGTTGGAGTATTTTTTAAAACTTCTACAAATAATAGAAAAATTAATTATAAAAATACTTCTTACAATATTTATTTACGTTAGCTATAATTAATTTTGATCGTTGAATTAATCTTTATTAATAGATGGCGTAACCTGCTTAGAAACCTGATTGAACTTTTTGTTCATAGTAACCACAACTATATAAGTTTATTGAATATATGATTACATATCAATGACGTTACTTTTTCACAGTTAACTACATATATTAATACCTGATATTCATATAAGAATATTTATGTTCTTAAATGCGTATGACAATGCTTAGTTATTTGTTATAAATAAAAATTATACAATCATATAATTTAATATTTTTAAATATATATTTTCAAAGTATAGTTTAAAAAAATATTGAAAAAATTTGACAAAATTATTGTGATTATGAGTATAAATTATAAATATTTTTTATATGAACTAATTAGAATTAACGGTTGGTCTCTCTCGCTCTTTCTAATTGTCACAGGAGTATGAGAAAGAAAGATGGTGATGTGATTCATATAAAACGAGACTACTGGCGTTACAATTTTCTAAAAAATAAATTCGTATAAAAAAGGGTGTATTCAAAAAAACTTAATTATCTACCCTTTTTCATTTTAAATTACTAATGTAAATATCTGTTCAATTGTTGACCAGTCATGTAAACGTGATGTCAACAAGTTTTAACGTGAAACCTAACAGTCGCCACCGTCCTTCAAGATCAGCGAAACAATAGATGTTTTGGTTTTGTGTTTGTTTATGACTCGTGCTGAAAATTTGTTCGATGGCCACATATATTCTATAGTTATTGAAGTAAGTAAAATCTTGATCTGATTAAATTACTTTACCGATTCAAGCGATGACTAGTTCAATGATAAACATTGAAAGTAATGTAAGTAAACGATAAATAACGATTTGTCGAAATATTTATTGAAATTCAAAATTTAAAAAAAAATCATATTGGACCATATTAATTTGTCGAAATATTTATTGAAATTTAAAATAAAAAAAAATCATATTGAACTTAAATAAAAATAACATTGAAATAATTAATTAAACATAATTACTATACATATATCTTTAAATAAAAAAAATAAATAAAAAATAACCTACAAATTTGCAATCTTTCTTTAATTCAAAAAATTTGTGTTTTATATTCGATAAAAAGTTGGAATAAGAAAATCAATAAATAGAAATACACGAATATAGTACTTTTTTTTAATTAAAATAATTATGGAATGTCAAAGTTTAAAAACATATTTATTTGTAAACATTTTTTTCTTAGAGTAACGATTCATCGTCTGAACGCAGCGGATCACCTGTTCCCGATGAAAGTAAACGACCCCGTTTAAGTGATAATTTTAGAAGTGAATATCGAAAAATCAAAGGTAATGAGGAACCAGGACATTTCATATTAAAACTGTTACAAAATTTTCAAGGGAAGTGTATTCTGAAGCACTATGAAGAAAATAATGGTTTAAAAGACGATGTTAGTTTGATGCTATGTGATATTATTGTGTCGAGTCTGATAAATAGTTTTGAAAGGTATTTTTTAATCACCTCTAGTTTTTCATATTTATTTATTTATATATAATAATTAATAATTCAGCAATTTTGTATGTATGTAAAAAACAATAAATAACTATAAAATATTGTATAAATAATCTTAATTAAGGTTAGTTAATTTATATTTAATTTTTCTTTTATTTTTTTCATGAAAATTTCAGTTTATTGAAATTATATTTTAAATGTTCTGTTTATATTATTTATTACTGAAAACATTTTAATTAAAAAATTAAATCAATTTTTATAGTTGTATATTTTTAATAATGAATTGTTTTTCAGTACTTTGCATGTAAGTGACTACATCGACATAACCGAAGATATTTTAGCAGTGTTTCCTAAAGAGGATCCGGATCTTTATTTTATTGCACCTAATCCTAAGACAAAAATTCCATGTTCAGGCAGATTGTATAATGCATATCATAACAAATTAAAGAGTTATCGAAAATTAGTTAACTATAATAAAATTAAAAAATGTATACCTGTTGAAAGAAATGAACGAGAAGAAACCCGAGATATCAGTAAGTTTAGTTTTATACATTACATCAATTTATTACATCAATTTAATTAAAGATTTCTTGAAAATAAATAGAAATAAATAAACAAATGCACTCAGATTTAAAATTAAGTTCATTGTAAAAGTTCAAATTTAAATGTTATTATAATTTTAACTTAATTTTGTACAGATGATGTGCAAGCAAGTTTGGAATGGCTAGCTCATAACAGTGAACCTTTTGATGAAGTGAAACATCACTGGAATGTTACATCTATTTCTCGGTATAATACTATTCTTGAACGACACGAGTCTACGTTGACTGACTATTTGAAAGAATATCCAATACTGACAAATCCACAAGGCCATACATTAGTTGAAATTGATGCTGGACAACTTTTCAACATTGTTTCAATTTATAGTCTATGGAAATCTTTTTTTGAAAACGTATATGAAGTAACAAAACATAACATTGCCAAATGCAAGAATGGCAATGTACGAGAATTAGAAAAACTTGCACTAGATAAAGAATCTCGAAGCCGTAAGAACTATTTTATATCTTAATCTTAAGGTAGTTCCCTTATGAAGGAGCGTATCATTAGGGTGCCAGTTTTCAACCGTTATAAATAATTAGTTTCAAGCACTACAAATATAATTTGTGATAACAATGTGACATTTTCATGTCTGTAATGTCGTATAAATAGTTAATCAACAATTTCAAAAGAATTTTTAAAAACAATTTTATACGGTTTTTGTTGGAAATTTTAATTTAAAAAAAAAGAGATTTTTGCCAAACTTTAATACAACAATTGTTATATTAAATTATGTAATTTTCCAAAATATCAACAACATTCACCGTCTCTGGCAAAAGATATTCAAGATCAAAATTTGATAAAATAAAATTGCTTTTATGTCTACACATATCATTTTCGCTAACTTTGATATCCAATATCTCAGTTCGGAGACAGTCAATCTTCATGAATTTTTGGCAAATTGTAGACCACTATTTAAGTAATAATTTTACAAAATTTAATACAAATCTATTTTTCTTAGCTTCATAGGGGAACTACCTCAAAATAAAAACATAAAAAAACTTTTTTAAAAACTTGAGAAAGATTCAAATTATACATTGCAATTGTATGTTATATATAGTTTTAATCTTATATATAATATAATATTAAATTTCTAAGAAAATAATTAAATTTTTATAGTGATTATTTCTGAATCGTGTGTCTTGATTTTGTTGTGGATTTTTTATTTATCCATAATTACTACATTTATTCAAGTTATATTTTTCTAAGAAATAATTTTTTTTCTTTTTGTATGAAAAGAATTTAACTTCATCAGTATGAGCTCCAATTTTTTGGGTATATGAAGTTAATTTCGCCAAATAGCAGACTAATAATGTAAATTTATTTAAACATTTTCATTTGTCAATTTTAATGTTTAAATTTTTCAAGATAATACCCTATAACGACATAATTTTAAATAAATATTATAAAATATTAAAATAATATTTATTCTATGTCCTCCCAAAATATTTCTATAATATTATTTCTTGTCAAATAATATTATAGACATATTTTTTTTTGAAGGACAGGAAATATTATTTTTGAAATATTATAGCCTGATAGGGTATTCACTTTTAATTTTATATTATGTAGAAAAATTAAAACATTAAAATTGACAAATGAAAATGTTTAAATAAATTGACATTATTGGTCTGTTATTTGGCAAAATTAACTTCGTATACCCAACAATTTTTTTTTTTTTTTTTAATCTTAGTTTTTTCTTATTTATAGATATTCGAGAATTTGCACAAATGATGCTATTGCCATATTTGGTACCACCTCGAGCCAGGCAGGCGACTCCATCAAAAAAAATTTGGAAACCGGATACATCTGAG
>JABFOV010000746.1:14022-32417 GCA_022817685.1 Aradophagus sp. ZL-2020
TCTTAGTTTTTTCTTATTTATAGATATTCGAGAATTTGCACAAATGATGCTATTGCCATATTTGGTACCACCTCGAGCCAGGCAGGCGACTCCATCAAAAAAAATTTGGAAACCGGATACATCTGAGGGTCAAAGAGGATTTGTTATCCATGTCGAAGTATATTTCTCAATACCAAAAATTTTATTTTAAGATTTTTTTTTTAAGTTAAGTTAAGTTAACTTAAAAAGCTTTTATGAAATTAGATATTTTAATCTCATGATCTGCATTGTAAAAATTGTCTTGAAATTCATTGATGTACAAATTAGACTTGATCAAAAAAAAATCGAACTCACCGAACAGTACGAACGTCTTCGAAAAATTTATTATTCGAACATGTTCAAATAAGTTAGAACAGTTCAGAAGTTCAAACAGTTCGAACTTTACGTAGTTCGAACAGTTCAGAAATTTAAAATCTAATTTATTAATTATTCTTAGTATTACTTATAATATTTACTTTTCATTAAACACTTTATAGGATGACTTTTAGAATTATTACGGTGTTACAATATAGTAAGCTTTTATGGGGTCTTATTTACAAATTATGCATATTTTTTACAGTACATTTCAGAGACTGGTCAGTTTTAAATTTGTTTAGGTTTTTATATTATAAATATCTGCTTTTTTCAGAGAGCGGCAGAAATTCGATCCACAATTGCAGAAATCGAGAATACGAAAAAGCAATACGGATTGAATCTTCAGCCTATCATTATTGGATTGGGATCGTCACTTAAAGAACTGAATGTCTATTACGTCATCGCAAATGAAGCTATTTACAAGTTTGACTCACCATTGAAAGCCTTGGATACATGCTACAAAATTTTTCATTGTTGGTTTCTCAATTATCCATTAGAATCAGAACATATTTGGTTGCTTTTGCAGAAAGGTGTCTATAAGATGAATACAACCTATGATAAAAAAATTCCGCATGTGCTAAAAATTTTGCAGTTGTTGAAATCAGACTAAAACGAATGTATAGTAGAATGTAAAAAGTCTTTAGATCTTGTTATTTTTATATAACTTCGAAAATGGCAATTTGTCCATTCTGTAATTTCGTAACACAAGATCTCAACTTTTTTAATGGGCACTTAAAGTTAAAACATAGGTATAGGTTCAACGAAACTGTAAAATGTAAAGAAACTGAATGTGGAAGATTGTTTAATACCGTCTATAATTTGAAAAAACATATTGCCAAAGTTCATATGGTGGAAAAGTTTGCAATTTGTAATGAAAATGTAGAGATCAAAACTGTTAACGAGGAAAGTAATCTTCAAGAGAAACAATCAGTTTTACAATCTTATGGCAGTCAGTCTTCTAACAATCAATCTTCCGACAACCAATTTTCTAGTATTGCTTTGTACATAGATTTTGATAAGGTTCAAACTGAAATAAAAAAATCGGCAACGAATTTTACCACAAAAATGTATGCGAATTCTAAATTCAATAGGTCCATGATTCAACAAGTCATCGAAAATGCTTCAGAATTGTGTAAAAATATTGCTACTATTTTGAAAGATTCACTCTTACAATCGTCACATAATGATACAAATGCAACTATTGCAAAACTTTTAGACATAACTGGAGTTCCATTTGAAGAATTAAAAACTGAATATCTGCGTGAAAAACGTTTACAAGAATCTGCAGTCTTAGTGAAACCTAATTCATTTTTTATACAAACATTTGATGAACCATTAAGAATATCGAAAAATGATACCATATTAAATTTAAAAGAAGCTAATGGTCAACAAGTTTTAATGGACACAATTCTGAAACAATTTCTGGAATTACCATCTGTGTTTAGCAAAATAATGAAGTACAAACAACTAGAATTAAAGAAAGAATTTGAAGTTAGTTCGTTTGTTTGCAGTAAATTGTGGAGAGACATTGAAACAACTTACGAAGGAAAAGTAGTACTGCCATTAAAAATTTACTGCGATGATTGTGAAATGAATAATCCTCTGGGTTCCCATTCAATGATAAATGAAATCGGTGGAGTTTATTATGAAATAGCCGCGATCCCACCCGAATATTCTTCAACAAGAGATAATATTTTTGTTGCACAATTACATAACTCAATTGACAGAAAAAATTTTGGGCAGGTGAAAACTTTTAGAACTTTAATAAATCAACTAAATAATTTAGAAAGAAATGGCATTATGATTCAAACAGAGGAAGGCCCAAAAAAAGTATACTTTGTCGCACCTTTAATTTTAGGAGACAACTTATTTTTAAACGAAATGTGCGGTTTGTCTAAAAGTTTTAATTCCACATATTATTGTCGCGTTTGTTATTGTGATAAAAATGAGATGAAAACTGCGATTGTAGAGAACGTTAAAAAGCTACGCACGCGTGAAAATTATTCAGCTGATGTTGCCTCTGGTTCAAATGGAGTTATTCAAGATAGTGTTTTTCATAAATTGTCATATTTTCATGTCACAGAGAATTTATATTTTGATGTGATGCATGACATATTCGAAGGTATAGCCAGATATGAAATTCCCAAAATTCTGTATCGTCTAATTATTAAAGATAAACTTTTCACTTTGGATAACTTAAATGATATCATTCGATTTTTCAATTACGGTTCTACTGTATCGAATAAGAATATCCCTCCATTTACCAGAGACAATTTGGAAAAAGGATACTACATTGCTTCTGCAAGTGAAATGTTTACCCTGATCATGATGCTAGGTTTTATGATCGGCCATTTAATTCCTACAGGAAACGAAGTTTGGAAACTGTTTATGTATTTACGCGAAATAATTTGTATAATTATGGAACCAGTTATAAATCCTAATCTTGTCAACAAGTTAGAAGAATTAATAACGAAACATCACGCACTATTTTTAAAATTGTTCGATCATCTTAGACCTAAATATCATTTAATGCTTCATTACCCAAGAGCTATGCGTTTAATCGGCCCTCTTTGGCCACTGTGTTGTATGCATATGGAAGGAAAACATAAAGAAATTAAAGAAATTGCGAAATCAATGCCCAATCGGGTGAATTTGCCATATACGCTACTTCTGATGACCCAATTAAAATTTTCAGAAAGAATTGTGACTCAAAGAGGGTTCAATGACAAAAAGTGGTTTCGCTCTTTAGGTGTGACAAAGTTGACTAATCTTGAAGATTACAATGCGTTTGAAAAATTTATTGATCTTAATTTGAAAGAAGCGACTTTCACTTTGTTACTTTGGCTCCAGATTTATGGCACTAAATATGAACCCGATGCGATAATTAATATAAGCAACACACATGTTCCACAGTATGTTCAGATAAAGTATATTTTATTAGATGATGCCAAAGAGGTCAATTTTATTTATGTAAAACTAATTACAGATTGCTTTTCTGAACATTACCATGCTTTCAAGGTAAATTTTGATTCTAACTGGGGTATTGTAAAGCATAAAAATTTAGTTTACTTTAAACCAAAGAGTTTAAGAAACATAAATGGTTTCAATTATGTAGAATGTTAAATTATTTGTCATATATTAGTTATGTACCATTTTGTATCAATAAAATTAATATTTTTATATTTTCATGTCTCATTTTTTTCGTTGGAATTCAGAGTTTAATTTATCCTTTGTAATATTTATGATTTTGTATTTTATTATTTCAAACATACTGTAATTTACATTTTCAGAAATGTTAATTTATACTCAACTAAATCATATTATTGTAATTACTTTATTGTTTTAATTCACATTTAAATTGATTTAATAAAATCTCATCTACAGTTTATAAAATTATGTTCTTTTTGTTAAATCAACAAAATTTGCTGTAAATAATACAAAACATAATTTTATATTTAATACTTAAGTTAACAAATGATTTTGTTTCCAATTAAGAGGAACCTTTTTTTGGGTAAACAATTTTAATAAATTCTAATTATTCATGAAATACTCATAGAACACTCTTAAGCGTATAAGAGGTAATTTAGGAAAAAAAAAATAGAAATAAGAAAAACGAATCTTTAAAGTTACAAGCTAATTATAGTTAACAAACTTTTACTTAAAAAAACTTCGACATAAAATAAATAAATACAAAAAAATTTGTTTACATTATTCTACTTTTTTTTCACTAATTCACAAATCTATTTACATGTGTAATTAAAATAGTTTAAGTCCTATTCTGAAAGCATTCTTCTTTTTATAATATTTTATTTTCTTATTTTTTCCCCATCTTTGAAATGGAAAAGTTAAAAAACCTTTTAAATAGCATTCACTTTTTCATCTCTTTCTTCTGTAGTGAGGGGAAAACAAAAAATACTCTGTATGAATTACAAAACGTAAGAGAATTTCCTGAATAGAGTTCCTAATTTCTACGTATGACAACATAGCTTCGATGGCTCATTGTCAATGCGTTAGGTTTATACTCTTAAGGTTCTGCGTTCGAATCTCAGCGACAGCGAAATATTCTAGCAAGCGTTTTTTCTGATGTATCTTATGCGAAATATATATATATGTATGTGCGTGCGTTTAATTAAAAAACTTGGTTTAATAATTATGTTTTAATTAACCAAGTAAATAAGGAAAAAAGCGTCCTTATTTAAAAACATAGTGAATAAATATAGGTAAAATAAATAAAAAGAAAATTAATACATTAATACTGAGTATAAATTAAAATAATCCAAAATTAAATTATTGTTATTATTAATAAAAAATTTATATAAAAGGTTTCAAAATTAGGTTAATTCATCTAAATTAGCTATTAAATCAACTTTTATTATTTAATTGTGTTAAATAATATAGTAATTATTTCAGTTATTATAATTTAAAGTAACTATTATTCAAACTGTACATTAAAATATAAAAACGGTTACATGAAACATTTATCGTAGTTATACCAAGTAAAACAATAGTCTTTGTAACAATTTTATATTTTAAATTTTAATTGCTTTTGTTTATAACATAGTCATGTGAAATTATTGTACCAAACAAAAAATTCAATTATAATAACTATAATTTAGTTACATAAAAAAAAATTGAATGTTATAATGATTTACAGTTCGATTAAGTTTCACTGTAACATATAGTTATACCAACTATGAATAAGTTGATATAATCATTCAAGTCAATTTTGTCATATAGTAACGAGAACTATGAGACTTAGTTGCCCGTATCTGACTATAAACCATAGTTGTATCAACCACATGCTAGTTCTCGTCACTATGATTTCTGTGAGTGTAGCTATTTTAACGTTTGAAAGCGCTCAAGATGACGGGGGGTTGATACCTTAACTTGGAGAAGAGTACTGTATTACGTAACAAAAGCATACGTTCGCACTCGCTCGTAAAATTCTATCAGTGATTTTAAATTTTAAATAGTTGAAAGTATTATTTTTCAGATTTTATCAATCTCTTTTGTAAAATGTCATCGGTCTAAGAACAGATTTGTGACACCTAAGTACATTCTTTTTGATCAAATATTCATTGAATTCCTTATTTATAATAATTGAATCTAGTCATTGTAATTGAATATTTTTGACAGTATATAAACATTTACTCAAAACTTGTCAAGTGTTTTCCATACGCAAACTTTGATCGATACGTCGTTTTGTGACCGAAATCTAAAAATCTTTTTGTAAGTTTCTTATTAGCAGAGTTTCTAACTATTTATTGGGACTCATGTACTCGTGTAAATGTATAAAAAAAGGTTTTGCACAATTCTAGATCGATAATCTAACATAGGTTGACCGTCGGACCAAGCTTGTTGCAAATTTATAAATATTTTTTATGATGATAAAAAAATTAATTTGAATTTTACAAAAGAATATAATTTTTATCCTTTTACTTGAATCACATTTGAAATAGACTAGCTGATTGATTGCACAAATCAAAACAGAAATATCTTTTACAAATAAATAAACGAAAATAGGTTTATTTTAAATAACTGAAAATTCTAAAGATAATTAGTCAATAAAGATTAGGTCTAACCTAATGGTACATCAATATGTTTTTAATTTTTTTTATTTTATCATTATCGTGCAATACCTTTTTTTAACTATGAAAAAATATCTTCATTGAAAAAAAAAAAAATAAAATTCCTTTGTACAAGTTGATCGTAGAATTGGATACGATTAAGCGTATTATTTGCTTCTCAGTTTGGCAGAATACAATTTTTTTTACATGGACATTGCATCGTACACAATTCAAGTGCAAGAAAAGATAGACCAACTACGGGACGAGAAAGAAGAAGTGAGATGGGGAAAGTAGGGTACGCACTAGTTGATGAACGGTGTCATCCCAGATGTCCGATGCGGCAATGAGAGATCTATAACTGTCATCGCTTTGCTGAAACTGCTGCAATCTAGCGGGGGATGCTAAAAGGATGCGCTTCGTTAGTATTTGGGTCAATGATGATGATGTTGAACTAGCGAAATCCGAGGAAGATAAAAGTAACAGGTTTAATGAAAGAAGAAAGCGATAAAAAAGTGAACACATTCAGCAGAAATTGAATTGAATTTTTCCTCGGAGGCGAAAGAAAGTCGGCATTATTGCGTTTTTTGAGGTGCCGGTAATTACAGAGTTCATTGGATCAGAAGAAACGCGCTAGAAGCGTGACCGAATGAATTTGGCGCATGCTTTAGATAAGTGGATACGCGTGCAAATATGTTAGACGTAGTTGAGCGGGATTAGAAGAACGTAATGGACCAGGATTGTTCGGCACTTATAAGAGGGAGAAAATTGAACCTGAGTGTGGCGACCGCAAGACTAAACCGCAATGTGGGAAGTGAAACGAGCCGAGCGGCGTGGCTTTTAATGGAGTGAGGGAAATAACATTACGTTGAGAGCAAAAGAGAAGGGGGTGAGAATTGCGCAGAAATAGCCCGGAGCGATGGGGGAGGTTACGAATCATAAACCTACAATTACCCACCTGTACTCGAGCCAGAGCCCGACTGTCTTTTGTCGAAATCGCTGCACGCTTTGATTCCCTTCCAAATCATTTGTTATGTGTTAAAACTCAGTGCGCTTCAGTCGGCCCGAGATTGCCTCGAATCACGATGCCTATCAATGCCGCATTGTTTCAATTGCGAGCCAATTATAATTGATGACTGGGCCGCTAGCGTTAATTATTGCCAAATAAATCGGCCGATTTAAAAAGGAATTACAGGAAATTTGCTTATCTGCCCTCTGCTTCCTGCTTAATCGTTTTCATAGTACCGGTTGAATCGGAAGGCCAACTAGAAATGCATTAAAACCAAATCTCATTGTATCTTCCCCTAATTAGTCAGCCCTTGAATTCCAGAATGGCCGCATTCCGAGGCAGCGGTGTGTGCGCGTATTCGGAAGTGGCGCTCCTCCTATATTGACGCAGCGAGAGGATGTACTTGATATACTGGCGCAATTTATCGAATGATAAATTCCTCGCTGATAGAATCGCGGCTAGATTAAACGACGAATTATGTCTCTTTCTGGCGCACTTTTCGAACCCTGCGTTTCTTCTTTTACGAAATTAAATATATCGTAGAATTGCAGCAGTGGCAGCCCCGGAGATATACTGTGCCCAACCATTTATCCTCGCCCCTTCTCCGGATTCTCTCTCCCCTCTGCTGACGAGACGCCCTCGTCCTCGTCTAGCGCAACTCACGAAGCACCAGTTGCCACCCCTACTGTATCTAGCAACCACTTAGATCTTTCATTCTTTCATTCTAAACCACCTTTGAAGAGGACCCGAATACTCGTGGAAGCTTCAAGAAACTTTCGCTTCGTCGTTATTTGGAACGGCGCCAAGTATAAAGATGATTTTCAAATTAGTTGTATTAATATTCCGGGAAATACGAATGTAATTAAACTTGTCCCAGGTCGTAGATAAAATTGCTTTATATTTTTTAGGTCAAAGCTTGATTAGTGGTATTCATTCGAGGGTCTGTAAGGCGTATATTATTCGGCCGGAACCCGAGATAAGCTTACATGATAAATGAAACTTTAAGCATGATTACTTTTATTTTCATTCAAATAATTTAATCTTACTGATGCTATCATATTACTGAAGGTTTTTGTTTGACTTTTAAACAATTTCTTAAAACTTTCCTGAAGTAATTAAAAAATCAAATAAAAAAAAACTTTTTTTATAATATTTAATGTATAATGAAAAACAAAATATTTGTATTGATTTTAAGAACTTTAAATGTATTGAGTTACTTATAAAAACAACGTACAGGGCATGCTAACAATGATATAAACAATTCAAGTAAAATAATGTTATTTTAGCAATAGTTAAAACACTCCCATAAAAACTGTCCGAGAATGCCAACGAGTTGTTAAGCGGCCGTGAAAAATGTGTCTCGAACCCGATAAAAATTACAGGCAAGTTAATCCATTGTTAATTTGAGACGTCAAAATCCTTTTTGCGCGATAAATTATAAAATACATTATTCACGTGTTTCCATCCACTAGCCACGAGCTATCTCGCTAATTTGTAAAACTGATATCAAGACAATAACAATGATTTAAAGGCAGCGTTTTAGGTATAACATGCAAAGAAATGAAGGCATAACTTTAGCATGGTGATTGCGGACGTGTCGGAGCGACAGCTGTGAACCCTCAGAAGGTTGCGCCTGCCGAGGTTGGGTGAGCACCCTCGAACCTTGTTTCACGATTTAATTGCAACTGCGCCTTGGGACCGGCAGTACGAGATAAAGCGAGGCCGGGCACATGCTTTTCGCGCTTTTTAATGCATGCGATGTGTGCGGCCATTTCGAACATTTTCATTTCATCGGCGCGCATTGCTACGAGTCTCGCGAGACCGCGCAATGATCTGCGTGTTCATTACAAGCGAAAAGCCGCAAACGAGAATTAAAGGGCGATGCAAAGTTTATTATATTTACGCATGAATCACGGCCGAGTCGTCCAAAAATACATAGCCGACTTGTCGGCCATCGGGACCAGATGCGCCCAATTGCCGACATGCGTTCGCGCGACGCTCGTTGACGGCTCGGCCGGTATTTCCGAAGAAATTTGATTGCCGATATTTCTTGATGAATTATTATGTCGCTTAATAATATTGAGCGCGGACAGATGCGATGATTCATGGAATTTTCTTATGAAAAGCTCCTCGAAGGAATGAAATGAAAGTAGTACAGCCGGTCGGAATAGAAGTAGGCTCCGGGCGATGGATCATTGCCTATCCAGTAGGGACAATTAGGCCAAAACATAAGGACAAATCCCTTTATCTCCGAGGGAGATGGAACGAACTTTTCTTCGGTCGGTTATACGTGGGAGTAGCCCGAGAGAGGGCGCTGGGAAAAGAAGAGAGCCCGTGGAGGCAAGGAGAGATAGATTACTCCGCCATTCTTGCAATTTCCCTGTCGTATCGAGGCTCGTAAATTCCCGGTGAAATATGCGAAGGGGCGCCTGGTGCGGGCAGCACGCTGCTGCTGCTCTCCACTCACCCGCCCGCTCGTCCACCCTCTACCTACCCTCTTCCATAAGGGTTGCGAGCAAGGGGTATGTCTACCAGGGCGCTCTGGCACAACTCCTGTATCGCCTCGGGACGCCAAGAAAGCAAAATTACCTCTACTATCTATATCCTCCGTAAAAAGACTCCTGTTTTCCGAGGGAAAAAACCTTGATCTACCGTTTCGTAATTATTCTAATTTCGTGAATTTACATTACACCTCCCCTAACGGACGACGAAAATTGCACGACACGATGGAAGAGTTAACGTTGGTCGCAACTCTGTTGGGTGCTTTATTAAATCAACAATTGCGGTCGCGCGAGCGTCGTTTCTTTTTCTTTTCTTTCATAATTGTTATTTTTGTTTTGAAAGCTTTTTTTAAACACTTCATTGGAGCGATCGAGTTAATTGTTGAAACAATGCAAATTGCAATATAATACGATTAGATAACATTGCGAAACGTTGAGCAAGACACGCTCCACTCAGAGTGACGAACTGCCGGCGCCGGACCGTACATCAAGGTCTCCGGGGTGCGCACACTCTCCAACTTCAACTAGCTATACAAAAGTAACAGAGTGGCGTTATACGCGGGCACTGCATAAGCGTCTACTGGCGCGCTATAACGCATGCTTTCCATCACGAAAATTGTCCTATTCATGAAAATGCGAGGAAAAAACACAATTCTTCGAGTGCTTGAAACTTTTAAGCAAGTTATACAAGCTTTTTGCGTGCAACTCGGATAGAGCGCGATATAAAAGGGAGGAAATAGAATATATGAATTTAAAACGATTTACGGCACTTTATTGGGGACACTTTGTTGACGCAAGAATAAGCTTTGGAAGCAACTTTCAATTCCGCGCGCTTTTTATCCGCACTTTAGAGCCGGGTAAATTAAAATCGGATAAATATTAAATGATGTTTGAATTAGTAAGATCCGGTACATAGAAGAGCTTTGTACAACAGATTCGCAACTGCTATTTCGTATATATAATACATGGAGCACAACCCCGTGTTTCGTCTACCTATATCTACATACCGCGCCGTACAGCCGCGGCCGGTTGGTTTAATTTAACGCAGCAGCTGTAATCCCATCTATTACGGGAGCGGTAATATACGATCGCTCGAGATTCATACTCCGTTTTTTCACTAATTAACAGACGGGACAAATCGCTCTACCGGTCCCTCGTCCCTTGCCAACCCTTTCGTTTCCTCACGCTTCACGGGAAACCACCCCCGTGGCGCGTCACGTTCGCCGCGTTAGTCCCACGATTACACCTCTTCCCATAATTTCCACTTTTTCGATTCCTCGTCATTTTTCTTCCAAATAGTATTTGGCTTTCACTTGTAATAATCAATTGACTCTAAAAATATCCGAGAGCACTTATGACATCTTTTTGACTTATTACAACTAGAGTTGGCAATGGTGACCAAAAACGATGCAGTCGTAAAGTAAGTTTTATTAATTTAAATGATTAATTGATTTTAGTATATAGCAATGGTCATTTGAACAATTAATGACTTTTTAACTACAGAAGCATGCTGTATCAACATTATTACATATGAAAGAATTCTTATTTCAATTCAAAACGAGGTTTTCGTATTAATATTACGTTAAATTTTATTCTCAAAGTTTTATAATAACATAAATATTAATGTTAGATCAACAAGTTGAAGGCAACATATGCATTAATGTTGGTAGCAACATATCAATATTATTAATTTTGAAAATTGATAATATTGATAAAAGAAAGTAATTCACACCCATGGATATTATATTCAAAAATAAATTTATCATTCTGAAACGTCTGTAAAGTTACTGCTCAACGCATTTGAACTTACAATGATACAACGAGAGAAATGGATCGTTAATACAGCTACCTTTCGATTTGAAATTTTGTTTTCAACTCAATTTACGTAAATACTATGAAAAATTTTTTTAGCGATGCACAAATATCCCCTTTTAATTAATAGTAAAACTCATTCAGAAGTTTCTTACGAATTGAAAAAGTAACCGACTATGTAAGTACAGCTACTGTATAGAAAAGCATTAAATTTTTTGCAAAAAAGACTCTGTTAACTTTAACTATATTCCATTATTAATTAAAAACCTGTCTATTCTCCATTAATAGTACAGTACAGTTTCTAGCAACGTAATTAAGAAGTTATCTATGATAATCTCTCATGTATTATTGAATATTTATCGGTGTAATTACAATTATGTTTCACTCAATGTTTACTTTCACGTTTTACATTATTTATTGTACTCACACTCAGCTGAGCGAAAATCGTCTGATTGAAGATCGTGCTTACATACGTCGAATAGTTCCCGATAACATTCACTAATTGCACTTACCTAAAACATAAAATAAATAAATTTGATTAAAATAAAGTACATGTTAGTTCATAATATGGTTTCATATTTTAAATTATGATTGATCGGAATTTCAATTAAATGTAACATTTTACATTTCACGCGTGATTAGTTTTTATTAATGTACATTAATGAAATTAGACAGACACGTTGAATATGTCTTTGTGAAACATGAAGCATGCGATACATATTAATTTTGCGTATTAAAAGTGAAGGCAAGAAGTGAACAGGTGACAAGTTGTTAATAATCGCGTCTCAAACACTCTTCCGCGCCATAATTCAAGACTCGACAAGCGACGATTACTGGCGAAGGTATAAAAACAATTTGGAAGAAATAGAATCAGTTCATTAGCGACTCGAAATGCCGCGACACGTTCATCGACGTGCGCGAGTGCCAAAGAACAAAGTCAGAGAATGGGGCGAAGAGAACGAAAAGATGTTTATTTAATATACATTCAATAACGAAAATAGGTACAATAAATTTGTAAACAAAATTTTTTCTGAATAATAAAATTAGTTTATTAAATAAAATGCATACAGAAATATTGATTTAAATATAGTATTAATATTAATTCAACACTTCACAAGCGACGATTACTGGCAAAAATATAAAAACAATTTAAAAGAAATAGAAAAGAAATAAATGTACGTTATTATAAAAGTTTGAAATGATTTTATGTCATACGAAATATGTTTATTACTTTATTCGTTATAAGTAATTGGCTCTATACATATTTCTCATGGTATAAACATAAAATAAACATAAGTTTTGCATGAAGAAAATTAATTTTGACATAAAAAATAATGTTTGTCTGTATAAAATGATAATTCTAGTTTATGCTACTATTAACCTTAATTATTTTGAATTCATAAATACATAGTAGAAAATATAATCTATTAAAATATTTCAAAGAGTGACTCAGGTTATCACTAATAAGACATTTACCTAATTTAAAATAAAAATTATGGTATTGTCTATGCATCGAATATCTCACCGGGTCTGTGCTTGGGTGTCTCGGATTTAATTGGACAGACACCGACACAATCTGCACTCAGTTAACTAATTAATTTCACGTAATAAATAAGGCTGTCGTTTGTGTACTGCGAGCATCGATTTTCTCATTTCGTATAAAATAACAAGAATTCAATAATTTTAAATATTATATGTATCATTAATGTCATCAAATTTTCGATTAAGCATTATTTGCACCACGAAAATAGCACGACCAAAAAAAATGTTACACGACTTATAAACAAAAAAATAATATCGCCATTTCATCAAATTAATTATTTATCCTCCATAAACGGACTTTATTCCCTTAAATTATAATGACCATTCAAATACACTATTATCTCCATCTCAAGATTATCATCTTGTAATGAAAATAATGAACCAAGCTTTTTCCTTCGGTCAAAATTAAACTCGTTTACCGACATGCAACCGCTGGCAAATTGTGCGAAATTCTCGTGGAACGTTGCGCAACCGAGAAACCTGATCCTCGAAATCGCAATCACATTAATTTCGAATCACGAGTTGCGGTATAATCGGCGCCGTAGTCAAGACATTTTTCTCCACGAAACAGCTTCATTTCCATCGGGCGGTAAGATGTAAATGCACGTAGCGACTATTTCCAAGACGTCCGGTGCATTGTGCCGTAAAACACGCACATCAAACCCGGAAGAAGAATAAGTCGCGGACGCAGCAGGAGAAAGGACGAGTCGCCGGAGTCGCCGGCGATGGAGAAAAGCCGAACGAGCTTGGACGAAAAAGAGCGAGCCCGACGGCCGTGATTTAGGGAAACAAATCAACTTGTCTGTTGGCTCGCTCGAGTTTTTAATGGCGAGGCTCCAAATATTTGGTCCGCGCGATGGATATACTGTCGCTCGGGGACCGCCAAAAGGAGCCGGGCTAAGCCTGGCGCGAACTCGATTGGTGCGATCTCGCGAGCCCGCAAAGGACTCCGACGGAAGACGGTGCCAAGAGCGCGCCGACCGACGGTCCTACATCATACGCGTTATTATACGAACGTCGCGATATTGCCGTTGTATCATCCCTTCGGCATATTACCGCGCGACGGCGACTTTTCAGCGTATTTACGCGCCCTCGTTGCTCTCCGTAATGACACATTCAAGAGACGCGGCATATACGATCGTGCGGCCGTAAATCTCTTTTATCTTCTCCTTCGAATAAAAATACAACGTCCGATATATCAGTCGTCTTTCCGGGGGACATTGCTTTATTCGGCGGAATGTCGTCGGGAAATCGATCCCCGGGATAAACGGCTATAAATCCGCGAAGGGGTTTTAATTTCCAGCCGGGATTACCGTGCTTCGTTAATATCGCGTTTCTCAGTGTTGACGATCAACGGTAGTCAAACGGCTCAATTATCAAAACATGTATGCAAAGTTATGGAAATGTATTTACGCGATGCGGCTCGTCTCCGCGTTGCGTCGTTGCTAGACCGCAACGCACATAAAGCAACCACTATATCGAACTATGGTTTCACCTGACTGCCGTAAAACGAATGCAAAATCTTTGCGTTTTAATATGAAAATTCGCCGAGCCCATCAACTATTCAGCATTTATAACAAGATTCCATATTACACGGCGAATTAGCATTTTCATTTGTGGCACTTTTCATGAGAATCGCGCGTTTACCATATTCATTGATGGTGTTTAATGGCTGCACATTACCGAAGCATTAATAAACGCTGAATTCGTTTCCCGTTACGTCCTGCCGTGCGTTTTCTCTTTCTGCGAGAAAATTGTATTAATGTTTTTGGGGAACTTGTTGATTTTCC
Source organism: Aradophagus sp. ZL-2020 (assembly GCA_022817685.1). NCBI lineage: Eukaryota > Metazoa > Arthropoda > Insecta > Hymenoptera > Scelionidae > Aradophagus > Aradophagus sp. ZL-2020. The sequence continues at coordinate 28,634 of JABFOV010000746.1, forward strand.
CCGCCGCCGCAACCGCTGACTTGGTGCAATAAATGTAAATAGCTTTGGTTTAAACGGGGCGATAAAATTGAAAGCTACGGCGTTTTACAAAATGTAGACGCTAACATTTATCACGCGAGAAATTTATTTCTAATTGTGTCCCTAGCGTCGCGTCACCGAAGAGGGGCTTGCCCGACACGCCTAATGCGCGTTTATTTCCCAAAGTGGTGACCAAGAAGAAGAATGCAACCAAGAAGCGGGGCAAAAAATTTACTTTCCAAAGCAAAAGAACAGCTCACATGAGAAAATTACATTAACCCTCACTGGCCGCATATTTTTGGCCTTTGATTTAAGATCGGGCTGAAATTAAAAAAGTCGCGCGCTACGACCGCCGCAAAGCAAATTATTCGTTCTTATTTCGACCTCGATCGGCAGATTACAATCTTGTATACTCGCGACTCGTAACGAATATCGCAATTAAAATTACCTATCGATAGTTACACGAGATTATGCTAATACACTTTTACGACCAATTTGAAATTTAAAAACAATGTAACGAGCTATTCGCAGTCAACGTCATCAATTTTTTAAAAGCTCGTGTGACATTTACAGTCGTGGCAAAACTTTCGAATGATTTCTTCATTACTCGTCCTGCCATTTTTCTAACGAAATTCATATTTTATAGAAAACATTGAAAATACAGATTTTCGTCGAAACGAAAACTATCGCAATTTAAATTATTCCATCTCCGGAACACAATCGGGATCGCGCATTATCTTTCATCGCGACATCGCTCACCGATACAAGTGAACTTTGTGCAATATAAAACGACCACTACTTTCTCTTTCGTATAAAAACAGAATAAAAACGGGCAACACCATTCCACTGCAGCCTCAAGGCACATTTATATCGGTTGGAAAGGGTCATAACGGCGATTTGTCAATAAATTCGGTAAGCTCGGTCATACGTCTCAATAATAGACGATAAAATACCTCGCTTTGTAAATTGCGTATTAATGAAAAGCGAAGCGCGGAACTGGCTCGTCGGGCCGAGGCAATCTGGAAATTGAGCGTCGCGTGTTATGCAAAGCCAAAGTTGCAAGATGAGCGGCACTTGTGTCATTCGCGGACAGTCACGAAGGCATGAAAAGAAGAAGAATAAGAATGAGTTTCGGATGCATCGGAGTTCGCGAGGCTCCGTTGACGTCGCGTCGCATTGGTCATTTCGTTCTGAAGACGCCACGTCGGTGAATCCGCGCGCTTCGTGTATTGGTCCGCAGTTGTAAGAAAGCAAGAAGGCAACTCGCTACACGGCGCGGAAGGCTATCGATCAATGTTGCTCGTCCGACGGTAAAACAATACGATGTTGCCTCCATAATTGACGGGAATTCATCATCCGCGCTTTCCGACCTCTCTTTATCTTTCACTGCCGAAGTATTCCGCACAAGAGTTGGACTTTCGGCGTCGCGAAAAGAAATACAACTTTACGGATCTAATACCCGGCTTTCGGAAACAAAACAACGCTAATCAATAGCCCAATAATGTGGCGCGCTTCTCTTTTTGCCCGCCGAATAACTGTAATTTTATGCAATTAGAAAAACAATGCGAGGAATCGGGGACCGCGGAGAAAAAGTTAGCTGGCCGAACAATTCGAAAGAAAGGCTGCATTTGTCGCGTGCAATCGTGTACCACGTTAATCAGAATAATAGCTCCGACGCTGATTACTTGCATAAATGATTTACGACGTTCAAGGTAGGAGACACGACTCGAATTAATGTGACCTATTGAAGCGTTTGTAAATCAGTATTGGCTTGTAATTCGACCAATTTCTTTGGTTGTGCAAAATTGTTATTGATTAGGTTCTTGGGTTTGTGAATTGTTGGGAAATAGGTGGAATGAAAGTTGATGGATTTCATGGATCCAATGGACTGAAAGGATTGCACGATAACGATTGCGGCGACGAAGTTAACGCAGAGGTAAGGAACGAGATAGGCAAGATCCAAATCCTTGAGCTTAACTAATTCCTATATGAGTTACGAGCAAGTCTTGGTTAATACCGAATAAATATTCGGCATACAGATTATGCTAATCGTGCGAGATGCAAATTAGGTGGCCACGACAGGGCGCGTTTATAAATGTTGATACGCCTCCAACGTATGTATTTTTCAGTCAAGTATTCATTCATTGTCTCAGTCTTTAACATCGCCTTATCAATCCCAATATATTTTTTCAATTACAAAGTACACGGAAATACAACGAAATCCAGATTAACCGACACTCGGCAATGATTTACTATGGAAGCGTCTTCGTGGTATCTACTTTCAAAGATTTGCCTTTTGATTAAGCACATCTTCAAAAAATGATAATGAAGACGATAACGTTTTGAATGTTGTACGAAAACCCTCAACACGTTTTAAGAACGCAAAACGATAAATTCTAAATTTTGGTTGATCTCTCGAGTAATTGCAAAACAATTGTTTGCTTTGCATGTTCAAACATTGTAGAAATGCGAGAGTACAATTCTTATCGCAGTGATTGTGACAGTGGTATAACTTATCATTGTGCCAAATTGCCCGAAATAAGAAAACTTGGCACGCAAGTAGCTATTAAGAAGATTAATTTGTATCATACTGTCTAACGATTTTAAATATTCATTCCAAAATATTCCGCCGGCTATTTACTTTCTTTTTTATTATCCAATTAATTCTGCGGTCTTTAAAGGACGACTTAATTTGTTCGCAATGAATGTTCGCCGACATTAAATCGACATTCAATATCAGCGAGTCACCTAAACGAATTTCGGCGACCGGTTGAAGACAAAGTAGTTTTAACTTTGAAATCCGTGCATATACATCAGTGTGACAGAATGAATAATGGCGGCGGTGTTTTGGTAGGCGCTGCTTTGGCGACCTAAGTGGCAAGTAGGTAAGTAACTTAGAAGTTGGTTGTAGCAACGCGTACGCGGCGTTCGCACGGGAAAGAGCCGCTCGTCGGCGCTGATATTGTGCTCGGGCACTGGTTCCAGGTCTCCGCAGACTCGACTTTACCTTAGTGGTAAACTCCAGTAGCAGCCATGGCAGAAACTCTGGGTCTAATGCAGAGTAATGTTGATTTATGCAGGCACTGCTCTCTCATTCTACTGCCTAAACCCTCGAGCATCTCGCGACGTCTCGCGCACCCTCTGGCCTTTCAGCGCCTCTATTTTCGGCGATACTTTTGTGCGAAATTATATTTCGCCTAAACTTATGTTTTGTTTCAGAAAACAATCCCTTAAATCACCAGCTACTTTGTCTTCATTTTCAACTTTATTCGCGACGAGGCACGAATTGATTGATTAATGCTGATGAACTTGCCTCCAAGTTTTGATACAATCAGCTTCATTTTGGCAATTTACGATCCGAATTTTAAACTTGGAAAGAATTTAAGTTTTTCGACTATTTAATTACTGTGTGTGAACCGTGAGAAAATAAGCACCACGTGACAAATATTATTTGATTAAAGAACATTAGTTTTGTGTTAAATGTATTAGTAGAATTATTATTCCTTTAAATCAGTTTTAGTAATCTATCGTTTTTAATTATAATTTGCAGTGACTATCAAACCATTAAGAATACGTAATAAATAAAATTCCCTTGTAATAATGTTTCATACAGAATGTAAACAATTTCTTAAAATAAACGCTATTAGATAATGTTTTTCATCTTTAAAAGCGTGTCTCAGTATTTAAATTGTATCTGCGGCAAAGATCTAATTACAAATCAACCGTTGTAGGTATTTTGAAGCAGAAAGGAGATACTATACATCAC